>JBBDGP010004904.1:0-77220 GCA_037952835.1 Lithobates septentrionalis | reverse complement strand
GGCAGGTCTGCTGATGAGGCAGTACAGCCAGCTCTCCTGTACTGGGCCCAGACCCCATCAGTTTAAAAGGGAGCCCAGGCACCCTCTGAGCAGGAAGGCTGGCTGTACTCTCTTCTTGCAGACACCGATCCTCTTCTGCCTCCTCTTGCAGCGCTGCCAGCTTCTCCTCTTCTTTCTCCCCTCCTGGCTACACTGCAGGGGGATTGGTCCTAGCACATCGCCCCTTCCATTTGCTGTCTGGGCCCCCCCTCCCCCGTGTTCCCCTTTCCCCTGCAGGACTGCCAGCTTCCCTTTGCTCTCAGCTGGCAGCTACTGCAGGCACACAGGAGATTCAGGAGAGCGGGGGAAGAGGCCGGTAAATGTCTAATTTACTGGCCCCTTCCATTCCCGAATGAACACAGTGAGCTATTGGTACCAATCACCCCTGTGTCCATTTGTCGCTGAAGCACAGTAAACTGTTTATTTTGCTTCAGTTTGTGAATAAGCAGGAAGCCTCGGAGCGCTTCCTATTCATTCATCTGTGCAGCTGAGGCTACAAAGAAAAGGACTGATAAATGTCCTCAGACGTTTTTGGGAAGGGGGCCCTGTCAGGTAGTCTGTATGGGGCCCTGGGATTTCTAACAGCAGTCCTGCTGTCCGGGACTGATGGTGACCAACAAAGGCTCAGAAATCAATCAATGGATAGATGGTGGACACAAGGGAAACACTTTGCAGGGTCACTTAGACGACAGCCCCGATTTCACCCAATCCTTATAAATAGGTGGTGGACTACCTGTCCAGGTAGGTTAAACAGATGCAGCCGAAACAAATGTAACGACTAAACGTATTCCATCACATAAGAAGTTTGAGCTGAGTTTTTTAAAAAATCTAGACCTAGCGTGATTGTCGGTGATGGCTGCAATATAAGCCCTATCCCCCAAATAAGCCCTACCCTGTTTCCCCGAAAATAAGACCTACAAGGACTTTAACTAGGGCTTATTTGGGGGGTAGGGCTTATATTGCAGCCATCGCCAACAATCACGCTAGGTCTTGTTTTTGGGGGAAACATGGTCTATGTATATATATATATATATATATATATATATATATATATACACACACACACACACATACATACATATATACATACACACACAATTTTTATTTATTTTTTTATTAGCAGAGACCCTAGAAAATAAAATGGTGATCATTGCAATTTTTTTATGTCACATGGTATTTGCGTTTTTTCAAATGCAATTTTTTGGGAAAAAATACACTTTAATATATTTTAATGCAAAAAAACCCCCAAAAAAACACACAATATATAACCCAATGTTTTTGGGTAAAATATAAAATATTATGTTATGCCAAGTAAATAGATGCCAAACGTGTCACGCCTTAAAATTGCACACATCCGTGGAATGGCGGCAAACTGATACTTAAAATTCTCCATAGGCGACGCTTTAAAATGTTTTTACAGGTTACCAGTTTAGAGTTACAGAGGGGGTCTAGCACTAGAATTATTGCTCTCGCTCTAACGTTTGTGGAGATACCTCACATGTGTGGTGCGAACACCGTTTACATATGCGTGCGTGACTTACGTATGCATTCGATTCTGCGCGCGAGCATGGAGGAACGGGGCGATTTAAAAACTTTTTTTTCTTATTTATTTAGATTTTTACACTGTCCCTTTAATTTTGTTTTTTGTGATTATTTTTATTCCTATTACAAGGAATGTAAACATCCCTTGTAATAGAAATAAGGATGACAGGTCCTCTTTATGGAGAAATCTATAAGACCCCGAATCTCTCATCTACCTTAAAAAACAAAAGATCAAAAACATTTTTCTTTTTTTTGCTAAAAAATAAAATAAAAATATATTCTCTTCAGCCCTAGACTGGAAGTGATGTCATGAAGTCGCTCCGGTCCTCCAAGATCATAGAGGTGATCAGAGACAATCTCTTCTCTGTTTACCTCTATGTCCAGCTGCCCAAACCACACGCCGGTAAAAACAGTAAGCCCGAGAAACACTGGCGAACGGCGGGAGGGGCTGAGGACCCCCCCCCCCCACTGCTTCTGAAAGCGATCCAGCAGCTAATTAGCCACTTAGACTGCTTTGATAAGAAAGATAATCGCCGGCTGAAAAAAAAAAAATACTGGGGTTATGGCTGATAGCTTCAGCCATAACTGCGATAAACCACTTGCAAGCCGCAACGTTTATTTACATATTGCAGTCGGTTTCAATAAATTGTCTATAGATATCAATATCCCAAAACAAGATCCTTTACTGGGACTTTGAAGATACAAAACCTCTTTTTCTTCTTCCTCATTCCTTGGGACAACACATAATATATATGTACGGTTTAACAAGGTTTGGTCTCCTGTCAATTGGCTATGTATTTCAATGGCGAGCACGACACACTCTTACATACAACTTCTGTACACTTTTAAAAATGGGCAGTCTGCCAAGAATCACAACATTCTTTAGCAGTGAAACTTAAGTATAAACATTGTAACAATTTGTCCTTCAGATCAAAGGAATACACTTTGGTGTGTAAATGAGGGAAGTTAAACCACTTAAACACTAAACATTTTTCTGACATTTGTTGGTTTCAAGTTAAAATCTTTTTTTTTTTTGCTAGAAAATGACTTAGAACTCCCAAACATTATATATATATATATATATATATATATATATATATATATATATATATATATATATTTTTTTTTTTTTTAATAGAGACCCTAGAAAATAAAATGGTGGTTGCTGCAATATTTTATGTCACACTGTATTTGTGCAGCAGTCGTTCAAATGCAATTTTCGAATTTTTTGGGGGAAAACATTACACTTTAATGAATTTAAAAAAAACTAACCAGTAAAGTTAGCCCATTTTTTATTTTTTTGTATAATGTGAAAGATTTTACGCTGCGAGAATCGTGAGAGAATCGTGATCTTTTTTTTCTAAGCACAAAAATTGTGATTCTCATTTTGGCCAGAATCGTGCAGCTGTAGGGTATAGGATTGTGTAGATTGTAAGATTATTTTTTTTTTTTTTTCTTCCCTTTTATTGGTTGAACTAGAAGGACTTTTTTTTTCAACCGGATTATGTAATGTGTTAGAACCTCCGGCATTTCCAGTTTCACGTCCAGTCTACTGCATTCGTCAGATTAAGGCTACATGCAAGTTTGGCCCGTGTGAGTCAAATCCCGGCCTTTATAGCATTTCTTTACAGCATTTACAAGAATAACAATTGTTCTTTCTTTTTTTTTTACAAGAATGAATTTATATACTCATAAAATATGTCATAAAATATACACATCTCCAAACACGAGATTTGCACTTCTTAATTTTTTTTTTTTTTTTTTTATGCAGCTCTATAATATGGAGCTAAAAAATGCCTCCATGTGTATGGCTGTGTTCAGATTCATAAAGGAAAAAAAAAAATGAACACATGCTATATGAATCTAAACGCAGTGTTTGAGATGCCGTTCATCTGAATGACACCAAATAATTGCGCTGCAATCGCCGCAACCCGCATCGCGTAAAGCTTGTCCCCCCCCCCCAAAAAAAAGAAAGTTCAGGAGCGACCTTTGGGCACCATGCTTCAGGCGACAATGGGCGGGAGACCCGCACCACGATTGTAGGTGTCATTCAGATGAATGGTGTCACAAAATGTGAGTCCTGCGATTTGTCATTCATGCATCAGCGCTTTGAAATCACGGGCAGAATCGTGGCAAACCTGCCCGCGATTCAAAACGCTGAAGTGTGAACGCAGCCTCAGTGCAGGACGTAGATGGGAGAACCTGGATGATGCCCAAACAAAGAAGGTTCGGTCTTTCAAGAAGGGAAAAGCAGACTATGGTACGGTAAGGAGGAGTGTTGTGAGCCAAGAGCTGAGCAGGCCACCAGGATTTACATTTCGAAAACTGGCATCTCAGTGCAGTAAGTAGATAGATGATGTCTAAAAAAAAAAAAAAAATGGTGCCGTCCTTTATGTCTAACTTATGTTGGAAAATACCTGTTGGCCTGCTGACCCTTGAATTATGAACGTCTTTACTTAGCGGCCTGCGGAGGAGCGGCCTGGCGGCGGGTACGTGATGCTGCATTGTGGTGCCATAATGGCAGAATAGAGAGGCTCTCTCTGGTGCGTGCTTCCATTGTGTCAGATCATCATTTATACCTCCACTTTCTCGAGGAACGGAAAAATTGTTTTTCTGAAGTCAAATTGTAGATGTGACCTTGGAAAGTGGAAAAGTACGCGTTGTTTATCTAACGGCAGAACAAGTTTGCGTTATTCCAGGGATAATGTATAGCTGTGTACACTACAATGATCTGGGTTTAGTCATACATATTAATGGAGCCCGTGTCCTCTCCGATTGTATGAACGTGAATGCCGAGCATTCCTTACCCACTGACACATTCTACGCAGAAAACTGGATTTCCTACTTTTCTTAAAGGGATCGTCCACCTTCCCTTTAATGTATTGTAATTGGCCAAAATCTCCCCGACTGTTACTGTCTTCATTCCTTTATTTCCCATCACTTTCCTTCAGTGCTTTTCATTTCTGGTGGGGTTCCTGATGGGGACAACGGTGGACCACGCCAAGGATAACCTTTTATTTCTATTTATTATAATTATATTATAATACCCCGTTGTTGTTACTGTTCATATTGCACATTTTTTTTAAAAAGATATATATATATCTCTTTTAAAAAAATGTGCAATATGAACAGTAACAACAACGGGGTATTATAATATAATTATAATAAATAAATGTATATATGCATGTGTGTGTGTGTGTATATATATATAATATATATAATATATATATATATATATATATATATATATATATATACACACACTATACTACCAAAAGTATTGGGACGCCTGCCTCTACACACATGAACTTTAATGGCATCCCAGTCTTAGTCCGTAGGGTTCAATATTGAGTTGGCTCCGCCCTTTGCAGCTATAACAGCTTCAACTCTTCTGAGAAGGCCGTCCACAAGGTTTAGGAGGGTGTCTATGGGAATGTTTGATCATTCTTCCAGAAGCACATTTGTCAGGTCAGGCACTGATGTTGGACGAGAAGGCCTGGCTCACTAGTCTGCCCTCTAATTTATCCCACCCCATATTCGCTCATCCATGTCTTTATGGACCTTGCTTTGTATACTGGTGGGCATTCATGTTGGACCAGTGCACAAAGCAAGTTCCATAAAGACATGGATGAGCGAGTTTGGGGTGGAGGAACTTGACTGTCCTGACCTCAACCCGATAGAACAACTTTGGGATGAATTAGAGCAGAAACTGTCCAAGATCAGTGCCTGACCTCACAAATGCTCTTCTGGAAGAATGGTCAAACATTCCCATAGACACCCTCCTAAACCTTGTGAACAGCCTTCCCAGAAGAGTTGAATCTTCACGCTGGGTTCCCTACTGCGCATGCGCGAGGCACCGGTGTGCTCTCCTACTGACCTGGCAGCGGAGGAAGTGGGGAGAGGATACTTGTCAAAGACAGGTATCTGCTCCCCTCTCCCCCCCACCCGGAGGGGGGGGGAGACAAATTAGCGGAAGTTCCACTTTTGGGTAAGACAAACAGTAAGACAAAAAAAAACAAAAACAAAGAAAACAGAAAATGTGTACTATGGACTCTAAAGCCTACTACAGGCACAAAGAACAAATAACAATAATATATGTGGAATGACCGCGATTGTCGGGAGTAGAAGGATTTTTTATTTTGCAGGTCATGTTAATAGCATAACAATATACAGCTAAAGTTTAAAAACGTAATTTTGTTACTATTTTGGGACAGTTTTCCTTTGATATTAAAACAAAAATCAGGAGATATTCATTACTATTTACCATCAAATAAAAGCCCAAATCTGTCCTGATATTGCGGTATAATTCACCCGGATACACTAAATAATTAGAATAAGATGCAGTGGCGGTCACTCTAATCCATGCGCCCGGCCCCTAATCTACATGCAGGCCGTCGGACGCATGGATTTCAATGGAGGTTTTTTTTTTTTTTTTTAATCACATGATTAGAGCTGGAGGCTCCAATTGGCTTAAAAAAAAGGGTGTGTTTGGGTCGCAGAGCACTGTGCCCCAAGTCCACCCACTTGTGTGACAATAGCAAAATAATATTCGCTAATGTTTTCCTGCTTCTCTTTCCCGGCCAATCGGGTCTCAGGAACCACTTCCTGTTCGACCGGGGGAGGAGAAGCAATGGCCCGGCACTTCCCTTGACAAACTGGAGCGAGGAGCAGCCTAAGGCAAGGCCACTGATCGCCGCCTTCCCGTCTGTCTCCCGCGGCGGTAGTGCATGTGAGCAGGGGGGCAGGTTTGTTTGCTGCCCCCCCCAAATATTGAGCACCGGCCGCCACTGATGAGACGTACGCATGTCAAAGTTGCAAAACTGGGTTTGGGGCGCTCTGTTCTGACCTTGGTCTTAAAGGGGTTAACAATAGAGGGTGGAGCATTTCTGTCGCTGTATGTTGTGATGGGTAATATTACCGACAGGTCCACTTTAATGCCAATCAGTCCCCAGTGCATACGGGGGAAATATTTGCTGTAATGAAGGTTCAGACATCAATCTATGACCCATAACCCAGCCAGGTCACATGATCGCTGTAGTAAATAAAGTCGTGGGAGTCCCAGAGGCGGGAGGCCTGTCCTCCGGTACGTAGCCGGCACTTTGCCGCTCCCCCTGTAAATGAAAACGAGCGTATATGTAAACAAATGAATTTTTAACCAGGTTTCAGCTGTATTCACCAACGCCATCCCCGCTTGTTATATTTCACCGCACAGGAGAGAAATCACCGCGCCACCCAAACAGCCGCCAAATTTAATAAGCATCCGGCGCGCTCGCGTTTTTATTTTCTAATTGTAGTAAATCAATTTGATGCTTATTAATATTCATGGCTGTTTGTACACTCGGTGTAAACGATACCGCCTCAAATCGATAGCTACAAAGACGGAACTTCCTCACAGAGAGACAAAGCAACTCTACACTCTACCGGAGGCATGCCTAAAGGGGAACTCGGGCGGAGCGGGAAAGCAGAATATATTACAATTTATCGAATTAAAAGAAAAAAACAACAAAAAAAAAAAACCACAAAAAGGTTAAAAAGAGACTTTAATTGACACTAAACTTAAAAAAAAACAGTTCTACAGTATTTAGATTTGAGTATTTAGGTTTGTATTCTTAAAGTGGAACTAAACTTAGCTAAATACCCCCCCGCCCACCAATTTTTTTTAGACTTTTTTTTCTTTTCTTTTTTTTTTTTTGTGAATTTTTCTTCACTTCTTGGTTTCAGGCCTAGGCCCAGGCCCTGCTGCCTACTGGGATTGCTACATCACAGCTATCCCCATAAGGCAGTGTTTTTGCAATCTTTTTTTTGCACATGGGCGGATGTCTGCGCATGGTGCACAAATGCCACTACAGTGCCCATCCACCAGCAGCTGGTGGCATTAGTGCCCAGATGCACCACTGGTCTGTGCCAGTTTCTAAGGCTGCATTCACACCTGGGCTTTTTGAATCGCAGATTTGCCGTAATTCTGCACACAATTTCAAGACACCCAGGTGTGAACGACAAATCGCCCCCCCCAACGCACATTTCACATGCCATTCATTTAAATAGTACCTAAAAATGCGGTGCGGTTCTGCCACGATTGTCACGCGATACATCTACTTTTAATGCGACTTGAGTGCCATTGACTGTAATGGAAACTTTCAAAAGTTGCATGAAAGTCGCATCTTAACCCCTTCATGCCAAAGCCTTTTTCTGACATTTGTTGCTTACAAGTTAAAATCAGTATTTTTTGCTAGAAAATTACCCCCAAACATTATATTTTTTTTAGCAGAGACCCTAGAGAATACAATGGTGATCGTTGAAATATTTTACGTCACACTGTATTTCTGCAGCGATTTTTACAAATGCAATTTTTTTGTAGGAAATAAACTTTCATGAATTAAAAAAAAAAAAAACCTGTAAAGTTAGCCCAATTTTTTTGTATAAGGTGAAAGATGATGTTACAGTAGATACCCAACATGTCATGCTTTAAAATTGCAACAAACTACAGTACCTAAAAATCTCCATAGGCAACGCTTTAAAAAAAAATTTTCAGGTTACCGGTTCAGAGTTAAGGACCGTACACATGATGCGAAAATCATTTATAACATTTGTATCGTGTGTTTTTCCTGGATTTTTGGTTGATATTCTGTCTCTATCATATAAAACACACAGTGGGCAAACTTACAAAATCTGCAGAGGATCAAATACTTACTTATTTTCCCCAACTGTAGGTCTGTAACCAGGGCTGGTGCAAGGATTTTTGACACCCTAGGCAAAACCTCATTTTGCCGCCCCCCCTTAGCTCCACCCCTGAGTCGACCCCCTTTGCCCTACCCATGTATACCCCACCTTTTTAATGAAGCGCCCATCAAATGCAGCCTCACCAGCGCATATCAAATGCAGCCTCACCAGCGCCCATCAAATGCAGCCTCTCCAGCGCCCATCAAATGCAGCCTCTCCAGCGCCCATCAAATGCAGCCTCTCCAGCGCCCATCAAATGCAGCCTCTCCAGCGCCCATCAAATGCAGCCTCTCCAGCGCCCATCAAATGCAGCCTCTCCAGCGCCCATCAAATGCAGCCTCTCTAGCGCCCATCAAATGCAGCCTCTCTAGCGCCCATCAAATGCAGCCTCTCCAGCGCATATCAAATGCAGGCTCTCTACCACCCATCAAATACAGCCTCTCCAGCGCCCAAATGCAGCCTCTCCAGCGCCCATCAAATGCAGCCCCTCCAGTGCCCATCAAATGCAGCCTCTCTAGCGCATATCAAATGCAGGCTCTCTAGCGCCCATCAAATACAGCCTCTCCAGCACCCAAATGCAGCCTCTCCAGCGCCCATCAAATGCAGCCTCACCAGTGCCCCTTCAAATGCAGCCTCTCCAGCGCCCATCAAATGCAGCCTCTGCGGCGCCCATCAAATGCAGCCTCTCTGGCGCCCATCAAATGCAGCCTCTCCGGCGCCCATCAAATGCAGCCTCTCCGGCGCCCATCAAATGCAGCCTCTCCTGCACCCATCAAATGCAGCCTCACCAGTGCCCATCAAATGCAGCCTCTCCAGCGCCCATCAAATGCAGCCTCTCCAGCGCCCATCAAATACAGCCTCTTCAGCGGCCATCAAATGCAGCCTCTCCAGTGCCCATCAAATGCAGCCTCTCCAGTGCATATCAAATGCAGCCTCTCCAGCGCCCATCAAATGCAGCCTCTTCAGCACCCATCAAATGCAGCCTCACCAGCGTTCATCAAATGCAGCCTCACCAGCGTTCATCAAATGCAGCCCCACCAGCGCCCATCAAATGCAGCCTCACCAGTGCCCATCAATGAATGTTTGCTTGCTTCCATTCATTCGGGAGTCGGGACACAGACACAGTCATCTGCCGCTGCTGCGCCTCTGACCCTATGTGCGAATGGAACGGCGGCTACCTGCTGATGCTGAGACTTAGTTGCTTGCTGCAGAGAGAAGAGAGTAGGAACACCAGTGACTTGCCGGGTGCCCTAGGCAGCAGTGTGGCCTAGGCGGCTGCCTAGTTTGCCTAGTGGTAGCACTGGCCCTGTCTGTAACAGCCAACAAACCTCCTTTGAATTGAAGGAATTATTTGTTAAATTAAAAAAAGTATTTGTGTAATCTAATAGGGAGGTGTATTGGGTATAAAGCGTTCTGCGCTCTGATGCAGGATGAGTGAACAGACTGAGCGGCGGGATGTCCCTGGAAATTACAAAACATTGGCGACTATACAAAACGGTTTCTTCTCCCAGGGCGCTATAGACATGGCAGAGAGGACGACGCGGCCCATGGTGTGTCTGGCGCTTTGTCTCTCTGTATTAGTTACAGATGCAAATTAACAAGCCGTCCTGATTGATTGGAGCGGATGGGGCTGTGCGCACATCGAGCTGATAATAAGGCATTCCAGCCAGCCGCAGCCCGTCGTCTTAGCGTCATATTATCACCATCCGTCTTGTACAAAACAGACCGGCGATGGGTCCTCTTATCGTTAATTAACAGGGCGCTGGATTTATCCAACTTGTTAGCTCATAGGAGACACATAATGCGGGATGTGGCATTGTGAGGGGAAGAAAAAAAGGATTATTTGCTATGTACTGAATTTCTATTTCTCTACAATGGGCCAATGTGACCAATCAGAAAACAGCTTTCAATTCTTTGACTATGTTGAACTTTTGCAAGCTTGTCACTGTTTGATATCAAACACAGAATGAACAGGAAGCATGTAACCTGAGATTAAAGTATTCCACTTAGCTGTACCTTCCCCCTAAAATGTGACCTGAGAAGAGAGCTCTCCTGTCCTCCTGAGAAGACAGCTCTCCTGTCCTCCTGAGGAGACAGCTCTCCTGTCCTCCTGAGGAGACAGCTCTCCTGTCCTCCTGAGGAGACAGCTCTCCTGTCCTCCTGAGGAGACAGCTCTCCTGTCCTCCTGAGGAGACAGCTCTCCTGTCCTCCTGAGGAGACAGCTCTCCTGTCCTCCTGAGAAGACAGCTCTCCCGTCCTCCTGAGAAGACAGCTCTCCCGTCCTCCTGAGAAGACAGCTCTCCCGTCCTCCTGAGAAGACAGCTCTCCCGTCCTCCTGAGAAGACAGCTCTCCCGTCCTCCTGAGGAGACAGCTCTCCCGTCCTCCTGAGGAGACAGCTCTCCCGTCCTCCTGAGGAGACAGCTCTCCCGTCCTCCTGAGAAGACAGCTCTCCCGTCCTCCTGAGAAGACAGCTCTCCCGTCCTCCTGAGAAGACAGCTCTCCCGTCCTCCTGAGAAGACAGCTCTCCCGTCCTCCTGAGAAGACAGCTCTCCCGTCCTCCTGAGAAGACAGCTCTCCCGTCCTCCTGAGAAGACAGCTCTCCCGTCCTCCTGAGAAGACAGCTCTCCCGTCCTCCTGAGAAGACAGCTCTCCCGTCCTCCTGAGAAGACAGCTCTCCCGTCCTCCTGAGGAGACAGCTCTCCTGTCCTCCTGAGAAGAGAGCTCTCCTGTCCTCCTGAGAAGAGAGCTCTCCTGTGCTCCTGAGAAGAGAGCTCTCCTGTCCTCCTCACACTCTGTTGGCCGATTTGTACGATTTCTCTCTGAGAAACTTTAAAGTGGAATTCAACTCTCTCACATAACATGAACTATTTGTAATCCTTATGCTGCTAGTCTTAATAGATTTTAAGGTGTATTATATTTACTTGTTTTATACTTTTTTCTTTACATTTCTTTAGTTACTTCCTTGTTTCTGGCCTAGGCTAAAATGATATCATAAACCCCAGAAGTCTTCATGGGAGGAGGGGCTTTCTCAGCTAGGCACACCCTCCTGCCTGCAGGTGTATCCCAGGAAGTAAAATCAAGGGCGTACCCACAGGGGATGCAGGGGTCACAATTGCAACCCAGCCCTAGGAGTGTGGTCCCCCCTGTACACCTGGATAGCAGGAGCGGCAGGGACGGCTGCCTATAGAGGAATCCATCTCTCCATTGTCCTCCAGCAGCCACTGAATGCCTGTGGAAGGTAGAGGTGGAGAAATGGGCATTCAGCGGCTGCAGGTAAAAAAAAATGGTGAGATTGATTCCTCTATATGCAGCCGCCCCTGCCGCTCCTCCTATCCAGCTTCCTTCTGCTACTCCCCTTGTGCACTTTCCTGCCCCCCCCCACCCCATCATTTGCAACGCTGCCGGGTTCCCCCCTACCCTCTCCTGCCGGAAGCAGGGAATCTGTATAATGGAGAGTTGGTAAGGGGCTGGTAAATGTGTAATTTATTAACCCTGAATTGAGAGCCAGTGATCTGTACCAATCACTGACTCTGTCCATTTATAACTGAGGCAGGATCAGAAGGTATTTTACAATTCTGCATAAATAAAAGGCTGCATTATGGGAGCCAATCGCCTTCTCACTTCAGGATTCTTCAATGAAGCTTTGACAATAAAGCCTGGAAGCTGATTGGCTCCCATGTAGAGCTGCACCAGATTCTGTACTCTCCAGTTTTAGTAATTCTCCCCCATTGTGTCCAAAAAAAAAAGGGACAAAGTAATGCAGCAATACCATTGGTAGTTGTGGGATTGTTGACCTGTAGTCAGTCCCTCAACCCTGCACTGGCCAATCGTCATTACAAGACTCCACCCTTCTGAGCTCTAATGATTGAGAGAGAGGATATAGGGGTCACGTGACCACCAATAAAAATAAGCTAAAAGTTATTTAAAACCCATTTTTGGTAAATGTAATTAATACGGCGAGTTTAAACAAGCTCTGCAGATTGTGAACAGGAATACATAGACTGAAGGAAGGATTTACACACGCTTTAACCTCAATACCCGGGGGGGGTCACATAGTCACGTTCCCGGGGAGACGCAATAAAATAAACGCACTCTCGCTCGCATGTAAACATCCCCCCGACGTACTTCTGCAAACACTTGAGAGTTCCTTTCAAGAGGAAATAATGTGATATAGTTATATATGAGGCCCCCGAAGCCTGAAAACTGGCGAAACAATAAAACACATAAAGCGCCCGGTTAACATGAATACCGTTTGCTGGGAATTCAGATTAACGCCGAAGAAATCTCATTACCTCCGGAAATATGGACGGGGATTCCCGGGGAAGGAGAGGCTGCTAACGCAGAGAATTATAACCCCCCGCTGTACGCCTTGCAGAAACGCGCTCGCTAAACACTGGAATTAAATTGCTAAGTATGAACAAGGAAGATAAAAAATGGCGACTGTAAGCGGCGGCGGTGATAACGGCACTCAGATCCTACGAGAGGCAGATGGCGCTAATCCAACAACCCATGAAGAGCATCCTGGGTGCGTCATGCCCCGCCCCTCAAAATTTACGCCATCTTTGTCCTGCAGGACAAAATCTCCCCCCCTGAGATGTCATAAGTCATGGCGCACGGTCATACGTGGAATATATTTATATATATCCCCTCCCCAAGCAGTGAACTACTTTTTCAGTAAAGGTTGCAGGTATTGCTTTCTGCACCCTCCTCCTTTTGAAATGCCCAGGGCGGACCCAAGTCATAAGTGGCAGAGGCATTCCCTGCCCCTTGCATATGTGTGGAAAGTGAATACTTGTGCCACCTATGATTGGTTTTGTGGAGTGACAGCTTCCTGGCGCTGTAGCTTAGGTGGGTTTAGGAGCTCGGTGGCGGCCCGTGGATTTCTTTTTTGGAGGGGGGGGGGCGGGGCGTCAAAGCTTCGGGTGTAGTATGGATGTAGTATGGACCCCCCCTCACTAAATTTTTTTTTAAAATGGCGTGGGGCCCCCCCCAAAATCCATACCAGACCCTTATCCGAGCATGCCACCTGGCAGGTCAGGAAAGGGGGGGGGGACGAGTGAGCACCCCCCCCCTGAACCATACCAGGCTGCATGCCCTCAACATGGGGGGAGAGTACTTTGGGGCAGGGGGGGGCTCTGCGACCCCCATCCCAAAGCACCTTGCCCCCATGGTAATGACAAGGGCCTCTTCCCGACAACCCTGGCCGGTGGTTGTCGGGGTTTGCAGGCAGGGGAGGCTTATCGGAAACTGGAAGCCTTTAAGAAGGGGGCCCCCAGATCCTACCCCCCCCATGTGAATGGGTATTAGGAGCTTTGGCAAAAATATGTCAAAAGCTTCTAAACTCAAGTTTAGGAGCTGCTAGTGTACATGGAGCCTATAGGGGGTGAAGAGTGATGACTCCATCAGTGTGCAATCACAGGTTGGAGGACGACCAGTGACTGACCACACTGTGCTGCATGCCTCAGAAGAAAAAAGTTCAGCAAGCAGCCTATGCCGTCTATCTGGGGTACCTGAATCACAAGGTCTGCTGTACTTTGATTGAGAATCCTTTAGTAGGTAGAAGAGTTCACATACATGCACTTCAGCTGTGTCTTCAGCTATCTAAATGTGAAAATATATCAGCGCACGTATGACAAAAAACTGAAAGCAGCTGAACACCAGGGTCAAACGATCAAATCCCTCTAAGCAAATAAATCAAAAAGGTGCAGCGCTAAAAACAACAAAACAACCAAAAAGAGTATATAAAGTACAAAATTCCAGGGATGGAAGAAATAACAATGTGGTAATCCTAAAAGTAATGAAGAGCACAATAAATGTCCAAATGTAAAATGTCCAAGTATGAAGACATGAATCCACCAAGCAAACGTGATGATCACAGCAAAAATGTGTGGCTGATAGAGGAACCCTTCACCATGAACCGAATGGCCTCTCACCTGGTCACAAGGATCAAACAAGCATTCCCATAAGGATCAGCAGATAAATGAAAAAGATCCAAAGGCAAGGGACTCAAGGTAATAAGGGCAGAAAAGTCCTCTCTGCTATCTGGAAGCAAGAGGCGGAGCCTATATTCCTACACACGTTCTATGCTCTGACTAGAAGTCAGATCCTTATGGGAATGCTTGTTTGATCCTTGTGACCAGGTGAGAGGCCATTCGGTTCATGGTGAAGGGTTCCTCTATCAGCCACACATTTTTGCTGTGATCATCACGTTTGCTTGGTGGATTCATGTCTTCATACTTGGACATTTTACATTTGGACATTTATTGTGCTCTTCATTACTTTTAGGATTACCACATTGTTATTTCTTCCATCCCTGGAATTTTGTACTTTATATACTCTTTTTGGTTGTTGTGTCTTCAGCTATCTGACTGGAGCTCAGCTGTAAAGGCTGTGGGACCATCAAGGAATATGTAAATGTTCTCTGTAAGAATTCCTGACTGTGCCAAGTGTAGGGCGGTGCATACGCCAGGCGTGAGCACAGTGGAAAACGTTCATTTAGCTCATCTTGCTAATAATGCATAGCAAAATTTTCTAATTGTGATGGATGCAAAACGCTGGGAATACCCACCTCGAGCCATTTCACCGGCATTCAAAAAGCAATTGTGTTTAAAACACATTCCCAATTACCTCGATCAGAGCCCAACAACCCACAGAATGCCAAACACTCCTCTCGTGGGATCGAGGACGAGCTAGGTACATTGTGACTTCTACTTCCATGAGGCTCATCTCATCCAAACCTTCCTGAAAAGAGGAATTTGAGTCCCCTTAATTGTGGCTCTGCCCCCCCTCCGCTGGTGCCACCATTTTTGAAGCACCAAGGGTTCTGCCTGACATACCCTGGTCCTGCATGCACAGGAAGAGAGGTCCTCCTTGACTGCGCCTTCCCTCACATGCTCGTGCATGGAAACCCACACATGAGCAGAGGTGCAGACGGTCTCTGTTGGGTCCCAAAGCTCGGCAGAGACCTTCAGCACATCTGCACACATATGCGCGCAACGTCATTCTCATCTATGTGAGGAAGGAGAAAGGGCTGCCCTGCAGCACCAAAAATAAGAAATCCAATTGTGGTGAAGGTCCACTTTAACCACTTGCCTGCTGGGCACTTTCACCCCCCCCCCCCCCCCCCCCTCCTGCCCAGGCCAATTTTCAGAGCTGTCGCACTTTGAATGACAATTGCGCGGTCATGCTACACTGTACCCATGTGAAATCATCATTTTTTTAACATAAATAGAGCTTTCTTTTGGTGGCATTTAATCACCAAACAAAAGAAACAGAAACAAAAAAAGCCAAAAAAACTTTGAAAAACAAAACAAAAAAAAAAAAAAAAAATTTCATAGTTTGTTATAAAATTTTGCAAACAGGTCATTTCTGTCCTTCACTGACGTGTGCTGATGAGGCTGCACTGATGGCCACTGGTAGGTGGCACTGATGGGAACTGATGAGGTGGCACTGGTGGGCACTGGACATTGAGGAGGCACTGATGAGGCTGCACTGATAACCACTGATAGGTGGCACTGATGGGAACTGATGAGGTGGGACTGGTGGGCACTAGACATTGATGAGGAGGCACTGATGAGGCTGCACTGATGGCCACTGATAGGTGGCACTGATGAGGCAGCACTGGTGGGCACTGGACACTGATGAGGAGGCACTGATGATGCAGCACTGATGGGCACTAATGAGGTGCCACTGATGAGGCTGCACTGATGGGCACTAATGAGGTGCCACTGATGAGGCTGCACTGATAGGCAGCACTGATGGGCACTAATGAGGTGCCACTGATGAGGCTGCACTGATAGGCAGCACTGATGGGCACTAATGAGGTGCCACTGATGAGGCTACACTGATGGGCACTAATTGGCAGCACTGATTGGCAGCACTGATGAGCACTGTTGGGAATGCACTGATAATCAGAACACTCAGTGCTCTGATTATAAGTGCAGATGTCTCCTTTAACACAAGCCGGTTATCGGCTCTCTTCTCCTCTCCTCGCGCTGTCAGCATGAGGAAAGGGAAGCCAA
Source organism: Lithobates septentrionalis (assembly GCA_037952835.1). Lineage (NCBI taxonomy): Eukaryota > Metazoa > Chordata > Amphibia > Anura > Ranidae > Lithobates > Lithobates septentrionalis. The sequence continues at coordinate 60,897 of JBBDGP010004904.1, read as the reverse complement.
TAACCGGCTTGTGTTTACATCCTTGATTAGCCCTCATTGGACACAGCTGATCACATGGTAAAGGACTGCTGCGATTAGCCCTTTACCCCAATCTATAAATCACAGAGCGCCCCACTTGCGCACCGCAGGGGGCACGCGGGCAGCGCGATCACAAGAAGGCATCAATAGACACCCTCCTGACAAAGGAAGCCCGCGCTGTAGCCGTCATTTGTCTATAGCGCAGCCAGAAAGCGGTTAATATATCTTAAAGTGAACCTGTCAGTAGTACTGCATGCACACTTACAAGGCTGCATAAATCCATTCCTGATATGTCACAATATTTAGCAACAGTATCATTAAAAAGCTGACCTTGTGCTCCAGTCCAGTGATTTTTTCCTAGGCTGTGATGATGTCACCAGTCTACTGCAGGCAGGTGAAAACATTACCTTAATCTCTTAGACTGCAACATTGTAACATTTGTGGACACAGCCAGCAGTGATTGCGTCACATCCGTCCAGGGTGCAGATGGTGACGCTGGATGACGACTAAACAAAGATGGTCGCGTCAGATCGTCGGGGGTTCTGCGAGCTCTGTGGAAGGTAGGAGACACCTGACACATCACTGAGCATGGCGCACTTTCACATGAAAAGTGATATCTGGCGCTAGGTTCACTTTAAATAAAATGTGAATGCAGAAAAGGGAAATCAATTATTTAGGTTTGGCCGAGATATCGGCAGTGGCAGGTTCACGGTCACCGGAGACGCAGGGACCTTTTCACGCTACAACGCAGGCAATCAACAATGCAAATCGTTCCCTCCTCCGTCAAGTCCTGCAGGTGATTAAAAAAACATTTCCATCTGAAGGGCCTGAAACAGATTCTACGACGACCCATCTCCACGTAACGAGAGAAGGTGTTAATCGCTCAGACGAGTGTTGGCCCCCCCGCCGTCGCTCAACTCTCCAGTCCTGCACTTGAAAACCCATTTGTAGCATCATTTCCATTCTTCTCCCATATGTTTTCCTCTTGTAGACGAGCGTGCGGCTCCAAAACTGCAATTCCCAAAGGCGGCAAAACATGGTGCCTTCTCCCGCAACATCAAGCAGGAACACTGGATGTGACTGGCGTCTCCGCTTAAGGGGAAAATCGACATGCTACCCGAGGAGTAGAGAGGCTTAATGGAATAAAAATGTCCGGAATTACCACGGAGCAAAATGATTGTGGGATTAAAAAAAAAAAAAATCAACAGGGGTAAAGGAATTTCCCAAGAGTGCCACATATTTCAAGGGTAACTCCACTTTCATGGTGAAAAAAAAAATAGCAAATTAAAAAAAATAAAAATAATAATATATAATATATAATTGTGGCACAAGTCATTGTAATTGAATGTTCTTAAAAATTACCTTTCCTTTTCAATCTGCAGCCCTGTAATTTTCTGTAAGAAACAATATGGCCGCCTAGAGGCGTTCTGTACACAGACGGTATACAGAACACCCGCCAGGTATGTCATTTCCTGCTTGTTTGATTGGCTCACTGATTTTCCCAGAAGTCTGCACTAAGATACAAGATAGATTTTGGGCATCTCCTCCAACATAAATGTCATTTCCTGCTTGTGTGATTGGCTCACTGATTTTCCTACAAGTCTGCACTAAGATACAAGTCAGATATTGGGCATCTCCTGCAACATAAATGTAATTTCCTGCTTGTTCGAATGGCTCACTGATTTTCCCAGAAGTCTGCACTATGATACAAGATAGATTTTGGGCATCTCCTGCAACATAAATGTCATTTCCTGCTTGTGTGATTGGCTCACTGATTTTCCCAGAAGTCTGCACTAAGATACAAGTCAGATTTTAGGCATCCCCTGCAACAAAAATTTCATTTTTGGTGCGATACCCCCAAAGCGAAATCACGTCTAAAAGGAATGCAGACCCTGCCACTTTCCTCATTAGAGCCCTGAAGGTGCAGCAGCTGATTGATAATTCCAGTCCCATGCAGACTCACTCTTTGCACATGGACACCGAAAAAACAATATGCTATTTCTCCAAAATAGGTAGGTAGGAATTTGCAACAGAGTTTGTTAAAATCCCTGCAATGTACAGAGATGACCCAGAGGGGAGGGTTTTTTTTCCTCAAGAAAAGTGGAGTTACTCTTTAAGCTCTTGACGCCAACCTCACACAAATATGCGGCGGCACTAGACTGGGCTTTTTTCCCCTGAGGCCGCATATTTGCGTATCTCCCTCTGCGCTGGAAGCGCACCACATGGCGCGCTCCCAGCACAGAGACCAGGGTACTACTGAGAGCCCCGGGCCCCGTACTAACGATCGGGACCCTGAACACCCCCCCGATTCTGGATCACCAGATCACTGTGATAGCCTCTGATTGGCTATCATAGTGATCAGTCACTGTGAAGCATGCCGCCACGTTTTCTTTTTCTGTGAATGAAGGAGAGAGATACATTGTATCTCTCTCTTTCCTTGAAGAGGAAAACAAATAAGAATAATAAAACAAAACAAAATACCAAAAATACCTAGATTGAGGTTTGATCTAGGTTAGTGCCAGGGTTAGTGTTTGGGTCAACGTCAGCGCCAGTATTTTTTTTTGGACAGGATTTTTGTTTTTTTATTATCATTATCTGGGCTGTACTACGGGTACAAACACCAACTAACATACACATATGTGGTATCTCTGCGATCGTTGGGAGCAGGAGAATTTATTTTGGGATGTTCTTTCATGGTAGGTTATGGTAGTAGAAAGAAATATACAGCTAAATTTAAAAAAGTAAAATTTGTTTTTACTATTTTGGGCCAGTTTATCTTTGATAGTAAAAAAAAAAAAAAAATCAGGAGATATTCATTACCATTTACCACCAATGAAAGCCCAATCAGTCCTGAAAAAAAAAACCACATCCTTAGGCGTGAAGTAGTTAAAGTAGTATTAAACCCTAAGAGTTTTCCTCTTAGCTCCATGGTACTATTACAGTGGTTGTAAACCCTGTTACACCACTTGTACCTACAGGTAAGCCTACAATAAGGCTTACCTGTAGGTGCTGTACAGGAGATATTTACCATACACGACGTCATCAGGGCATGCGCACTGAAATAACGGCTTGATGCCTTTTCTAAAGGGCCTGTGTGCCGTGACCGGCGGGAGTGACATCTTTGCGGATCCAGCCAATCACAGCGCCAGAGCCTGTAACAACTCCGGGAGACATGTAACCGGTCACAGCGGTGTGCGGGGACCGCTGCAACAGCTTCGATCTAAGGTAAGTATTTCATAATGAGCTAGTATGCGTTGCATACTAGCTCATTATGCCTTTGTCTTGCAGGGGTTTTTTTTATTTTTTTATATGGGTTTACAACCACATTAACAATTGTCAAACTATTTAGCAGTATTATTACATTTGCCCACTCAAGATTTGTGCAGCGTGTTCTATTCTTGCGGCAGAAGCGATGGGACTTCAGGACTGCTTGTCCCTTGATTCCTTGTGTGCAGTGTACAATGCATGCCCGCTCTAATAGCATCAAGTGACCTCCTGCTTTGGGGCAATTGTACCACTATGATAAATAAATAAATAGGCATGCAAAAGACTGCCAAAAAAAAAAAAACCTGCATAAAAATTCAACTTTACAGTTCTATTTTACCTTTAGCGTGCAACCTAAACATTGTACACATAACGATTGTATCAGACTGTAACTTTGCCGTGGAGTTCGGCGGTGGAGCCAGTGTGTCACTGGAGGTGACAGCCAACCAACAGACAGGACAGGTACGAGAGAGGTGTTATTCCACAGAAAGACAGAGCAAACAGCAGACAGCGGCGGTGAGCAGGCTCAGACAAACCGATCCTACATCAGGTTCAGACTGAACCATGATTGACAACAGAAGAAATAACACGTTGACAAGTTAAGTAAGCAAAACACAAGCTGCGTTGCATAATAGCTCAGAGCATGCACAGACAGAATTCAGACAGAACTGAATCCAAGGCACAGGCAGGCTAACCTGTTCATCAGACATAGGTTGAATGTCCAGCAGTCTACTTACGCGTTCTGGATTAGGGCAGGTGTGCACTGTAAAGTCGTAAGGTGCAGTGCTGACTAATGACGAGCAGATGGCAAATGCTCAAGGCTGATTGTACAAACACATAAGGCCAACTTTAGATTGTTAAAAACATTATAATTCTTCAGAAAGTTTAAGTAAGAGTCGCACAAAACGCAGCAGAAACAGTTGTATCAGTGCACTGTACACCGATGAGCCATGTCTGAATCACCCTTTCCCTTGCAGCTACAGCCAATGACAGCAAGACTGCATCAAAGGCTCGCTCCAAGTCCATAAAAAAACAACAAGTTAATAAGTAGGGTAAGTAAATTACAAGCAGAGTTGCAGAAATAATTCAGGTCAAGCACAGACAGAATTCAAACAGACCAGGATCCAGGGCACAAGCAGGCTAATCTGTTGATCAGACCCGGGTTGAAAATTCAGTCGTCTACTTAAGCTTTCTAGGTTAGGGCAGGTGTGCACTGTAGAGACGTGAGGTGCAGTGTTGAGTAATGACCAGCAGATGGCAAATGCTCAAACATACGAGACCAGCTTTAGATTTTTTGTTAAAAACATTATAATTGTTCAGACAGTTTTTAGCCTCATGTACTCTGCTGCTGGTAAACAGACGTTAAGGAGCAGTTGGGCATTTTTTTCAGCTGCCTCTGAACTCTCCTCTATGTTATATTATCATTACATGTACACAGGGTCGTTTATAGTTGTTTCTAGGCAGTTGAGTTTAGAAGTCTTTTTTGGAACGCAAAAAAAATGGGTTCAGACGGATGTTCAGCCTGTAAACGATGCTAAACGCGGTAACTTGCGTTTAGCAGCATTTCGTTTACAGACGTTTTTAATTTTAACAAAAAATTTTATATATATATATATATATATATATATATATATATATATATATATATATTACAAACGCTTCTAAACGCGGGTAGACAGACATTTTTAGACGCCGGTTTCTAGCTGTCAAGTTAAATCGTTCAGCAGAGGTTAAACAACGTCCGTGTAAATGAAGCCTAAAAAGAGTCGCACAAATTGCAGCAGAAACAGTTGTATCAGTGCACTGTACACCGATGAGCCATGTCTAAATCACCCTTTCCCTTGCAGCTACAGCCAGTGACAGCAAGACTGCATCAAAGGCTCGCACCAAGTCCATAAACAATAAGTTGATAATTGGGGTAAGTAAAATACAAGCGAGTTGCAGAAATAATTCAGGTCATGCATAGACAGAATGTAGGCAGACCTGGATCCAGGGCACAAGCAGGGTAGCCTGTTGATCATCTGAAAATTCAGCAGCCTACTTAAGCTTTCTAGATTAGGGCAGGGGTGCACTGTAGAGGCCTGAGGTGCAGTGTTGAGTCATGACCAGCAGATGGCACATGCTTAAGGCTGATTGTAACAAATGTATGTAGTGAGCTTTAGACTGTTTGTTAGATAAGGCATATCTATTCAGTTTTGCAAAAAAAAAGGGGGGGGGGGACTAGTTGTATTAATGCATTGTAGAGTGACGAGCCGTGTCTGAATCACCCTTTCAGCCGATGACAGCAAGAGTGCATGAAGGGCTCGCCCCAGCAGTCTTTCCAGTGACTCACGCAAACCGCATCGGTCTCGTCAGAAAAAACATCTTGTCCTCAAGCAGCCCTCACCCAAAGCACCTGGTGTTGGCATTTTAAAAGTTTAAACTTCATAACTTTCCAGTTTTACTCATTAAAAGTATTTTTCAGAGTTTTCTCTAATTAGTCTGTAAAAACCTCGCCTGTAATCTCTGACTTCACATCGCACAATTTCTACCCAAATTGCCTAAAACATTTCACATTAGAAAAAATGAGAGGAGGGGCAGCAGAATGTTCTCCCCGCCGTGAACTCGCATGCCTGCGAACAGACTTCCCGCTGAAACGTTGGACGAGACCGAAATTAAAAAAAATTAAAAAAAAGTACGTTTGTTGTGACTGAGAATTATATTCAGAATATTAACTCCGAGGCCATTTTCATTAAGGGACTCCACTCCTAGAATTTAATGGCTGTGGAAATAAAAACGGCCAGATCTGGAATATTGGGGGGGGGGGGGGATCATTTTTAAAGTCACTGCTATAGAGAATTAAATGATGATCTATACACACCACTGCACATGGGGGGGGGGTAGGACACTTTAACCAGTAAATTGCCAGAGCCAGTAGTAGCGGCACCTGACAAACTAATCATCATATTTTGTAAGGTAGCAGCAAGTTCACTTTCACCACTGGATGTCCTACACATGTCCTTCGTGGAAATACAGAGATACAGAGTGCCATGTCCTCATCACACATATACAAAATATCGCTTTTTTCCCCCCAAAACTGTGGGTCTTTTTTTTTTGTTTATAGCGCAAAATGCAAGTGGTGATCAAATACCGCTAAAACAAAGCTCTATTTGTAGCAAAAAAAAAGGATCTAAATTTTATTTGTGTACAGCGTCACACGGCCGCACCATTGTCAGTTAAAGTGACGCAGTGCCGTTTCCCAAAAAATGGCCTGGTTATGAAGGGGGGGGGTAAATATTCCAGAGGTCAAGTGGTTAAACAAATGATCAATATATATTACTTTGTTATTATCTTAGGAGGTCCTGACAAAGTTATTGCCGAATAAACAGGCCCAGAGCAGAAATGTGAAAACCACTCGGGTCTATAGGAGAAGGACAGGTGCGAGAACTAAATAAAAATTGGTGTTTTTTTAAAGTTTTATTTGTAGGAATTGGAAAAAAAAAAGTTTCTATAATTACAACGTAGAAAGAATATTCTGCGATTTATCATGACTTCAAAGTGATGTTTCCGGCACACTAAGGAAACTTATATACAAATGAAATAAAAGCTTTTCTTTTTTAAAATGTTGCTTTTTTAAAAGGTTAAAACAAAAACAGGAAACAAAAAAAGCATTTGCAAACATTTAAAAAACAGAACGCAGGAAGAAATAAATGTACATTTGAGCAGATCTATGGTGAAAACGTAAAATCGTTTGTTCATTTCTGCTTCGTATTTCCATGATTTCCAGCACTGAGTGGCTTCCGGCATTCCAAATCACACTCTGGCTTCTTAGAACTCCAGATATGCATCAAAAATCCCAGATCCAGCCACTGGAAAGTATCATTGTGGTGCCACGCCCTTCCCCTAAAGATCCTGCTTTAGGTGGAGCTCTCCTTTAAGTATAGTTAAGAAATTTACATGCGCCATTAAATGCATAAAAGGCTGAATACAATAAAGGTTATCTGGGGCTACTAAAAGCCTGTTCCATGTTATTCTTTAAGGATTTACTTTAGATAACGTTGGCATTTTTTAAAAAATAGGCCTTACTCCACAATGGAGTGGAGGCGATGTGTTGTGACAGGGCCTGGCAGCCTGCGCCCTGGTTCTGTTTCTTGGCAGAGCCGCGGGAGGGATGCGGAGGGCTCCTATGACTGATGAAGGCCGACAGGGAGAACACACCTGTCAGAAGTGGCCAGTAAATAAAAGGCAGACTCCGCTTTTTGGTAGGGATTACTCTTCCTGCAGCTGAAGGCAGGTGGGGGGGGGGGATGCAGAGAGTGTTTGGGGTCTCATTGCTGAAATGTGAAGTTCAAGAAAACATGTTCCTAAGAATAAAGGAGAAGTGACCGGTGGTAGTTGTCATTCCATACTCCATAGCAAAATGATTGACTTAGAGGCTCAAAGTGAAGCTGAGCAGGACCAGCTTCACTAGTATGTAGAGGTAAGTCCAGGTCAGCTACTTCTATCATATGTAGAGGTAAGTCCAGGACAGCAACTTCCATAGTATGTAGAGGTAAGTTCAGGACAGCAACTTCCATAGTATGTAGAGGTAAGTCCAGGACAGTTACTTCCATAGTATGTTGAGGTAAGTCCAGGACAGCAACTTCCATAGTATGTAGAGGTAAGTCCAGGACAGCAACTTCCATAGTATGTAGAGGTAAGTTCAGGACAGCAACTTCCATAGTATGTAGAGGTAAGTTCAGGACAGCAACTTCCATAGTATGTAGAGGTAAGTTCAGGACAGCAACTTCCATAGTATGTAGAGGTAAGTTCAGGACAGCAACTTCCATAGTATGTAGAGGTAAGTTCAGAACAGCAACTTCCATAGTATGTAGAGGTAAGTTCAGGACAGCAACTTCCATAGTATGTAGAGGTAAGTCCAGGACAGTTACTTCCATAGTATGTTGAGGTAAGTCCAGGACAGCAACTTCCATAGTATGTAGAGGTAAGTCCAGGACAGTTACTTCCATACTATGTTGAGGTAAGTCCAGGACAGCTACTTCCATTGTATGTAGAGGTAAGTCCAGGACAACTACTTCCATAGTATGTAGAGGTAAGTCCAGAACAACTACTCCCATAGTAGGTAGAGGTAAGTCCAGGATAGCTACTTCCATAGTATATAGAGGTAAGTCCAGGTCAGCTACTTCCATAGTATGTAGAGGTAAGTTCAAGACAGCAACTTCCATAGTATGTAGAGGTAAGTCCAGGACAGTTACTTCCATAGTATGTAGAGGTAAGTCCAGGATAGCTACTTTCATAGTATGTAGAGGTAAGTCCAGGACAGTTACTTCCATAGTATGTTGAGGTAAGTCCGGGAGAACTACTTCCATAGTATGTTGAGGTAAGTCCAGGACAACTACTTCCATAGTATGTAGAGGAAAGTCCAGGACAACTACTTCCATAGTATGTAGAGGTAAGTCCAGGACAACTACTTCCATAGTATGTAGAGGTAAGTCCAGGAGAACTACTTCCATAGTATGTAGAGGTAAGTCCAGGACAACTACTTCCATAGTATGTAGAGGAAAGTCCAGGACAACTACTTCCATAGTATGTAGAGGTAAGTCCAGGACAACTACTTCCATAGTATGTAGAGGTAAGTCCAGGAGAACTACTTCCATAGTATGTTGAGGTAAGTCCAGGACAACTACTTCCATAGTATGTAGAGGAAAGTCCGGGACAACTACTTCCATAGTATGTAGAGGTAAGTCCAGGAGAACTACTTCCATAGTATGTAGAGGTAAGAGCAGGACAAGTACTTCCATAGTATGTAGAGGTAAGTCCAGGACAACTACTTCTATAGTATGTAGAGGTAAGTCCAGGACAACTACATCTATAGTATGTAGAGGTGAGTACAGGTCAGCCACTTCCATAGTGAGTAGAGGTAAGTCCAGGACAACTACTTCCATAGTATGTAGAGGTAAGTCCAGGACAACTACTTCCATAGTATGTAGAGGTAAGTCCAGGAGAACTACTTCCATAGTATGTTGAGGTAAGTCCAGGACAACTACTTCCATAGTATGTAGAGGAAAGTCCGGGACAACTACTTCCATAGTATGTAGAGGTAAGTCCAGGACAACTACTTCCATAGTATGTAGAGGTAAGTCCAGGAGAACTACTTCCATAGTATGTAGAGGAAAGTCCGGGACAACTACTTCCATAGTATGTAGAGGTAAGTCCAGGACAACTACTTCCATAGTATGTAGAGGTAAGTCCAGGACAACTACTTCCATAGTATGTAGAGGAAAGTCCGGGACAACTACTTCCATAGTATGTAGAGGTAAGTCCAGGAGAACTACTTCCATAGTATGTAGAGGTAAGTCCAGAACTACTTCCATAGTATGTAGAGGTAAGAGCAGGACAAGTACTTCCATAGTATGTAGAGGTAAGTCCAGGACAACTACTTCTATAGTATGTAGAGGTGAGTACAGGTCAGCCACTTCCATAGTGAGTAGAGGTAAGTCCAGGACAGCTACTTCCATTGTATGTAGAGGTAGAAGTTTGGAATAAATGGCCTGGTAATATTAGGCTATATTTACACTAGAGGTGTATGAATGTTTATCTGGCCAATGGGGTGTAAAGACATTTTCATGGCTCCGCCCACTGTCCTGAAATAAGGAAGAATTCTCTTATTTTTGAGGTAAGTGATGGAAAGGTTTTAAAGTCTGTACTGTGCTACACAACTCACATTAAACCGGGGTCATGTACTGATTTTTATACAGTCGCAAAATTTGCAGCCTATCCCAACTCTATCCCAAACTAAAAAAAAAGGTTTGGGCTACACATACACTTTGAAGATATCCTCATTTTCCTGTGACCGGTTAGTTCTATTTTGCAGATCTTTTTAATTCCAGTTCTACCAAATTTAAGATTTTGCCCAAAACCGCCTTTCCATTTTTGAACCTGATTTAGCAACTCTGTAAAAAGTCAGGAGACCACAAATATAAAATTTTACAACGCCGGCGCACTACCTATAACGAGGCCCCTAAACACAATCTAATAAGCGTTACAAGAGCGCGGAGGGAAGGATGTCATTTCCCTACAGGCGGCCGCGCTTTGGACTAATTAGCTGACTGTTTACGCGGTAAGGATTAGCGGTGAATCAGTAAACATCGCCTGTTTGTACAATCTGATCCCATCTGAATGCGGATGAGCGACTGTCTCCCTAACAGCTTATCTACCCTGAGCAGACGCCCAATCTCTGCCTATATTGATTACCATATCGATTGCGTTCATTTACCACCTGCAATGATGGCGATCCATCCGCAGCCCAATATTCCTGAGCGAAACTTCCATCGAGCACAATAACAAGGGAACAAAGGGGTTATAAAGAGAACCTGTCCCAATGGGCAAGGACCTGAACATTAAGTGATTTGTTTATAAATCTTTTCACCCAAAATTCACACAACTTTAAGCCATCATTCCAGTTTTGGATGCAATTGCATGAATTCTGGGTGACAGTTGTGTGAACACACTTATAAATGTCTAGTCTCCAACAACTCCTATAGCATGTGTGAAGTCACTGACAATCTCTTGTAGAATACTCATAGTCTCTGACCATGCCCTCTAGAATGTCTGCAGTCTCTGACCTTCTCTGGTAGCATGCCATAGTCTCTGACCATCTACTGTGTGTTGCCCATAGCCTTTGACCATATCCTGAAGTGTGTCTGCTTTCCCTGACATCGAATATTCACTGAGTATTATGTGGGGCCCTTTGGTGATGTCAGGGGCCACACTTGAGGTCCCCCATGTCAAGTAAGTTGACCGCCATTGACGTATGCCTTTGCAGTGGATTATCGCCTGGGGGTCAATACACCTTGCGTTCATTCATAATAAAGAGGGTGCCATGGCACTCAAACGTGCTCAAAATGCATTTGATACTTTCTGTAGGTGCGTTGGGGTGAAATTCAGTATAAATGTCAACACATGTTACTTGTGCTACCTAGAACATGGACGTGTAAATGGACCCTTAAGTGAGGGTTTGGGTTTGAACAAAGGTTGATGTTCCTCAATCCCACAAACTAAGGCAACGCGTTTCGTGGGGATCGCACAAGGTCCCCTTTGTGGGGCAAACAGTGGACCTCTTTACAGACCCCACTTCAACCAAGAAGCTACAAAAATATTACTATTGTTATAGGTACTTATATAGCGCTTTACATAGCTATTGTATATTCACATCAGTCCCTGCCCTCAAAAAGCTTACAGTCTTCATTTCTACCGCATTGTGGTTTCCTTTGGTAACCCAGTGAATCTCAGCCTTGGTTGTCCATCTCTGCTCAGATGGGGTCTTGGTGGGCTGTGTGGGAGTAGGGGGCTTTGTTGGGGGGAGAGCCTCAGCTGGTGTTTGGGAGGTAGGGGATGTGGGGTGGGTCCTTCAGCTCCTGTGGGGTATTCCTGGGTGGGTTATGGGAGAGTAGGGGGTAGGGATGAGACTTGTGCTGCTATTATTGCATTTGCTTTTTGCTTAATAAATTATAATCAGGTGATAGCTTATTGGGTGTCTATACCTTATTTCTTTCTCTTTGGTGTTATGTTTTTTTGGTTACACCCACCTTGTATTATGTAAGGAAGCACCACCTTCTTGCTCCATATTATTGCTGGATTCCCAGGACCATAGTAGAGAGGGATAGGTGTCCCCAGGACAGCTGATAAAAGCAGTACAACTGGTCCCCCCTTCCCAATGCGTTTCACTCTGCCCACCGGAGCCTACTCATGGGGATGGACATTCCAAGGACCATACTTGTATTTTATCTGCTTACAATGCAAGGGCCCTATTTCACTGCTATACATACTGTATACTGGGGTCATTTTGACAGAGGACAATTGACCACCCAGCACGTCTTGGGAGTGTGGGAGGGAACCGGAGTACCCAGGGGAAACCCACGCAGGCACAGGGAGAACATGCAGACTCCAGGCAGGCAGTACTGTGGTCGGGATTCATACCGAGCACTCTAGTGTAGCTAGGCTGAAGTGCTAAGCACTTGGCCACTGTGTTGCCGCAACATACCAAGAAGAGATAATAAAGTCCCTAATACAAGAATTAGAAGGTCAACGTTCACACTCCGGGACATTTACAGGGATAAAAATGCCCCGATACCCCGCGAGCGTCCCCAACCCTTACAGATGGTTGGCAGCTGAGCTACAGGATCACAGAGAAGGCAACCAAGCTTTCTGATGGCAGGACAAGGTGACACCATCTGATAGAACGGGTATCAATTCCTATAAAAAAAGCACATTTTAAAGGTTACAGCTGTATTTCTCATGAGGTCCTTCCGACAGGCGCTCAGGGAAGGGAAATCAGAAGCCTCACAGTAAATGTTAAAGCAGACCTTATTATCCTGACAGCTCCACAGCTTCTGAAAATAGAATTAAAAAAAAAAAAAAAAAAAAAGTACAGCTGAAAATTTCTGCCGCGGCCTGTTCAGCATTCAGGATTCAACTTGTGTTAAGTTTGCTTTGTAAGGATCTGCCAGTTGGATCTGGACGGCGGGCGAAGCTTTGAGCGAAGCCTTGCCACTCTCACCAGAAATCCAATCAATTCCCCTCTCAGCGTACTTAGCATTTTAACCTTTCTTCACTCTCGGTAATGAGTCTCCGTACCCAGAGAAAAATACAAAGTGTGAAAAGGGCCCTGTCTCGACATTCCTCCTGGGGCCCCCCCACCCCTCCCTCCCCCCAACGCGTGTCGGTTGTAGGGAAATGAAGGGATGTCAGAATTATCGCGGCTGGCGCGCGCACTCGGCTGATGAGAGCGTAACCCCAATTATCAAAACAAAGACGGGTAAAGGAACAGTAGATGGACTTCAGAAAGGAGTGATATACAAATTAACGTCCTGTGTGCGCAAAGCGACACTGTCAAACGCGGTCCCTGGGGATGGCGGCGCGTTCACCTCCTCAAGTTTGCTGCTTGATAGACAGAGCTGGATGTGAAGCATGAGAGATCGGCGTGGCGGGAGAAGGCGGCTCCATCTTCATCTTCCATTGAAGGCTCTGCGCTAAACCTAAAGCTGAACTCTGCGCACAAAAACGTATGAAATATGTTCCTCAAAAAACATAAAGGAGTCCACTCTAGGTGCACCAAAATGCCTTTTTTCGCCAAATACCCTTCTGCGAACCCAGACATTACCTTGTACAAGTCGCGGTGGCATCATCACCGTGCTGTACATAACTAGAGCTGTGGGAGGGGCCCAGCAAATCCCACCCACTGCAGAAGGAGGCGGAGACAAAACCAAAGAAGACAAAAAAAAGCAAAAATAGGTCTACAAAGTATACAATTTCTTTGCCTTGGCTGTGAAAATGCCTAAAGGCCCCATTCACACCTACAAGCTCAAAGCTCCAAAACGTTGGAGGAGAAAAAAAAAAAAAAATCAAATCTCAATGGAGACGGTTCACATCTCCACTCCATGTTGCCCGATGCCAAAAAGTTCTGGAGCTTTTTTTTGTAACTCAAATTGGGCAGATTTGCACGTTTTTATTCCCACAGAAAGGAATGGAATTGTGCGATTTGCGCCTTTTTTTGCACGATTTTATGCTCAAAAATAAAAAAAAAATAAAAAAATAATAATAATATATGAATGAATACATGTAAAATAAACACACAATTAACTAAAGATCATCATAAAATGATACATAAAATAATTAACGCCTAACCTAGTTATTATTATCATTAATAAATAAAATAATAAACACTGAAACCCGAACAAAAAAAAAATTCATTAACAATAATGCATTTATTTTGTGTCAGGGTGTAAGACCCCTTTCACACTGAGGCGCTTTTCATGCTCTTTCACGCTAAATTAAGCGCCTGAAAAGCTCACGAAAACCTATTTCCATTAAAATCAATGAATGCTTTCACACCGGGGCAGTGCGCTGGCAGGACGGTGAAAAAATGCCCCTCTCCATTGAAATGAATGGAAAGCTCTTCAAAAGCGCCTGAAAAGTTCTTCAAAGCGCTCCGTGTTTTACTGGCGGTTTAGAAGCGTCTCAGTGTGAAAGGGGCCTAAAGTTATTATTTTATGATTATTTTTAAACCTCCAGTAAAACACTGAGCGCTTTTGAAGAGCTTTTCATTCATTTCAAGGAAGAGGGGTGTTTTTTCACCGCCCGGCCAGCACACTGCCCCAGTGTGAAAGTATTCATTGATTTTAATGGAAATAGGTTTTCGTGAGCTTTTCAGGCGCTTTTTTTTAGCGTGAAAGCACCTGAAAAGCGCCTCAGTGTGAAAGGGGTCTAAGGTTTGGGGGTTACTTATTATTACATAGTATTCATTTATTGTATTTATTTATGATTATTTGTATTTATTTGTGTGTTTATTTTACATGTATTTATTTATGATTATTATCATTTGTAGTAGATGTAGTAGTACATTAGTTACATAGATTGTCCTTTTTTTCAACCAGACTAAGTCCATCTAGTTCAACGAATCAAAAGGGGAAAACAAAACCAAAAAAAAAAAAAAAGTAGTAGTGGTAGTATTATTAACACCCTAACCGTAACAAGAAAAATAAAAAATAAGTAATAACCCTAACCCCTAATCCTAACCCTGTCCCTAACCCTAATTCTAACCCCTTACCCTAACAAAAAAATAAAATAAATAAATAAATAATAATAAAAGAATAAAATAAAAGCTGATGGAAAAGCTAAAAAGGCTAGCAACAAATGATGCAACAGATGATAGTTTTCTCTATTGGCTAATAAAAAAAACTCGAAGGCTCATAGCTGTATAAAAAAAAACGCCCAAATCGCGCATAAAAATGCACAAAAATTGAGCATTAACAACGCGAAAAAAAAAACACAAAAAGGGGAAAAAACGGACAACGCTCAAAGACGCTACGCTGCGGTGTGAATGCAGCCTGAGTGTAATGCCGCGTACACACGAGCGGACTTTACGGCGGACTTTGCCCGGCGGACTGGATTTCGTCGGACAATTCGATGTGTGTGGGCTCCAGCGGACTTTGTTTGCTCAAAAGTTGGACGGACTTAGATTTGAAACTTGTTTAAAATTTATCCGTTGAAATCGAGTCCGGTCGAAAAGTCCGCCGTCTGTATGCTAGTTCAACGGACAAAAAGCCACGCTAGGGCAGCTATTGGCTACTGGCTATGAACTTCCTTGTTTTAGTCCGGTGTACGTCATCACGTACGAATTCGACGGACTTTGGTGGATTGTGTGTAGGCAAGTCCGTTCATTCAGAAAGTCCGTCGGAAAGTACGTCGAAAAGTCCGCCGGGCAAAGTCCGCCGTAAAGTCCGCTCGTGTGTACGCGGCATAAGGCTACCTAAAATGACAAACATACAGTGCCTTGCGAAAGTATTCGGCCCCCTTGAACTTTTCAACCTTTTGCCACATTTCTGGCTTCAAACATAAAGATATAAAATTTTAATTTTTTTGTGAAGAATCACCAAGTGGGACACAATTGTGACGTGGAACGAAATATATTGGATATTTTAAACTTTTTTAAGAAATAAAAAACTGAAAAGTGGTGCGTGCAAAATTATTCGGCCCCTTTACTTTCAGTGCAGCAAACTCACTCCAGAAGTTCAGCGAGGATCTCTGAATGATCCAATGTTGTCCTAAATGACTGATGGTGATAAATAGAATCCACCTGTGTGTAATCAAGTCTCTGTATAAATGCACCTGCTCTGTGATAGTCTCAGGGTTCTGTTGAAAGCGCAGAGAGCATCATGAAGACCAAGGAACACACCAGGCAGGTCCGTAATACTGTTTTGGAGAAGTTTAAAGCCTGATTTGGATACAAAAAGATTTCCCAAGCTTTAAACATCCCAAGGAGCACTGTGCAAGCGATCATTTTGAAATGGAAGGAGTATCAGACCACTGCAAATCTACCAAGACCTGGCTGTCCCTCTAAACTTTCAGCTCAGACAAGGAGAAGACTGATCAGAGATGCAGCCAAGAGGCCCATGATCACTCTGGATGAACTGCAGAGAACTACAGCTGAGGTGGGGGAGTCTGTCCATAGGACAACAATCAGTCGTACACTGCACAAATCTGCCCTTTATGGAAGAGTGGCAAGAAGAAAGCCATTTCTCAAAGATATCCATAAAAAGTCTCGTCTAAAGTTTGCCACAAGCCACCTGGGAGACACACCAAACATGTGGAAGAAGGTGCTCTGGTCCGATGAAACCAAAATTTAACTTTTTGGCCACAATGCAAAACGATATGTTTGGCGTAAAAGCAACATAGCTCATCACACTCAACACACCATCCCCACCGTGAAACATGGTGGTGGCAGCATCATGGTTTGGGCCTGCTTTTCTTCAGCAGGGACAGGGAAGATGGTTAAAATTGAGGGGAAGATGGATGCAGCCAAATACAGGACCATTCTGGATGAAAACCTGTTGGAGTCTGCAAAAGACCTGGAACTGGGACGGAGATTTATCTTCCAACAAGACAATGATCCCAAACATACAGCAAAATCTACAAAGGAATGGTTCACAAATAAACATATCCAGGTGTTAGAATGGCCAAGTCAAAGTCCAGACCTGAATCCAATCGAGAATCTGTGGAAAGAGCTGAAAACTGCTGTTCACAAACGCTCTCCATCCAACCTCACTGAGCTCGAGCTGTTTTGCAAGGAAGAATGGGCAAGAATTTCAGTCTCTCGATGTGCAAAACTGATAGAGACATACCCCAAGCGACTTGCAGCTGTAATCGCAGCAAAAGGTGGCTCTACAAAGTATTAACGCAAGGGGGCCGAATAATTTTGCACGCCCCACTTTTCATTTTTTTATTAGTTAAAAAAGTTTCAACAATCCAATAGATTTCGTTCCACTTCACAATTGTGTCCCACTTGTTGGTGATTCTTCACAAAAAATAAAAAATTTTTATATCTTTATGTTTGAAGCCTGAAATGTGGCAAAAGGTTGAAAAGTTCAAGGGGGCCGAATACTTTCGCAAGGCACTGTAACTGTCATTAGTTCCAAGCTTTCAATAAAGCTAAAAAAAGTGTCATTACAAGTCACATGACCGACACCGGGAATGCTCCTTCACATCAGTGGCAGTTGCAGGAAAGCGGTAGCCTTATCCCTATCGATAGCTCGTATCTCTCCAGGGCTATGATTTGTTAACTTCCCATCTCCCCCAACCAATGCCGGAAGGCCTCGCTCTCTCTGCTAAGGTTCTTTTCATTTTGTAAAATGCAGCAGGAGGAGTGAGACTCGGTGTCAGGGTGGGGACAGAGCCAGGAATTCCCGAAAAACAAAAACTCGAGAGGTCTGCAGGTTACTATGAACAGTGTCACCAACAACAACCTATATATACCAGTTGTAGGTGGAGGGAAGCTTTAACATGAAAATACATTTCACCTGAAATACGCAGCAGCAGAGGCCCCCCCCCCCCCCTTAGCGCCTGCACAGCCCCGGCCAAGCCAACAGACATTATCCGAGAGACGGTAAGAGGAGCTTTCCAGATCAGATGCATTATCGCTATTACCAGTGCTGCTTCTTCAGCAACCGCACCATAAATAGTTGATGAAATTAAATTTCTGGGCTCCATTTACGCCGCTCTGATGCCAGATACGGGAGGGAGACGGCATTATCCAGACAGGGATTATCAGAGGGTTCTACATCTTCTGGGTGATCAGCAAAAAATACAAAATAATCAGCGGACGCCGCGTAGACGGCTCCCTGAATCTCAGGAAAGAAAAGTTGTCTAAAAGGAAAACTGCTGCCTGCCATCCCTGAAAATGCCATTCGCCTGGCTGCCTCCGACTTCACGGCTCTCAGCATTAATGACGCACAACAAGCAGGCAGACAATACACTTCTAATCCGCTTGCTTGTTCTGCTCCAGCTTGTCAGACTTGGCCCCGATTCCCACCGAATCCAACTTTGAAAACGCATGAGGTCGCACAATTTCAAAGACGCATGTCGGTGCGACTTCAGGCGCATGTCTGTGCAAATCCCACCTGAAAAATCGCCAAAAGTAGTGCAGGAACTACTTTTTCACACCGTAAAGTTGGCGTTGCACCGATTTGAACAGTTCCATTGGCGACAACAGTACAAACTAATGGCCACGGCCCTCACCTATAACTGGCCTTCGCAGCAAGGAGCACATAGAAGAGAACGCATGCAAAACACAACCAGAGAAATTCCCAGCTCAGCCGACCGACCAGCCTGAAACCAATCGAATTATCCTGTCTAGTTTAGTTTGCACACGTGTGCAAAAACATGCGTGAGCTGCAGAGCCCCGCCAAGGCACCCCGGTATCTGTAGTCCTAACTCTACATGTATGAGAGAGTCCAGCGTGGAAGCGCATGCATTATAATGGAAAGGCCAGGAGCAGGCGAGCCTGGAGGAGGCACAGGACGACCTTTGCTGCCATTGTGCTATATGCTGGGTGTCCAGTGCGCCACTGTGCCTTTAGGGAGGGGTGGGCTCCCTCCAGGTTCACCTGGAGAGAGTTCACCTATTCGCTTTAGTGAATAGATAGGAAAATATATCATATTTTCCTGTTTTAAACTTTTTTTTTTTCCATTACATTTCTTCAGTTACTTCCTGGTTCCTTGCCTAGGCAAATGCCTGTCATACATTCCAGGAGGAGAGGAGAGGTTTTTCTCAGCTAAGTACACACCCTGCCTGCGTTTTGTCAGATTAGGCGACTCGTCAGATTTTGTAACGGCAGTGAGGTTTTGACGCCGCCATCTTGGTACACCCCGCACTCGTCCACAGTAAGGATACAGTGAGAAGGCGGCAAGCGGACATCTTGTTACACCCACCGGAGTCTTGCATTTCACACCTATTTGTAACAGTAAACTCAGCTGATATACAGTAGTAAAATGTATTATTTTTAAATCCATAAGAGTGTTTTGATGATGATTTTTTCAAAGCAGCGGTGTTCTGTCAGATTAGTAACCCTGTGAGATCAGCAGGCTCGCCGCTGCTTTTCTAAACAGTCAGATGGATTTTTAAATATTGTATTTCACTATATAAAATGAAATTTTGAAATGCAAGACTCCGGTGGGTGTAACAAGATGTCCTCTTGCCCCCTTTATCACTGTACCCTTACTGTGGACGAGTGCGGGGTGTAGCAAGATGGCGGCGACGGAACGCCACTTCCGTTCCAAAATCTGACGGGTCGTCTAATCTGACGAAACACAGGCATGCCTGAGCTAACGGAGGGCAGACTCCAGGAAGTAAATGCTACATCAGGGATATGCAACTAGCGGCCCTCCAGCTGTTGCAGAACTACAAGTCCCATGAGGCATAGCAAGACTCTGACAGCCACAAGCATGACACCCAGAGGCAGAGGCATGATGGGACTTGTAGTTTTGTAACAGCTGGAAGTCTGCTAACTGCATATCCCTGTGCTACATGAATCATCTGCCCTTACGCAAGATGGCCATGGCCAGAAATACTAGAGGAATGTTTTTCAAAGTGATTTCTCAACAAAACAAAGCTTGAGGACATGGATGGATGGGAGAGTGGAAGGATGGAGACATTGATGCATGCTTTAAATATTAACCTCTTTGCGCCGCCTCCCGCTGGCCCTTTAAGGGGTGGGTATTCCGGGAGGCGGAGCCAGAGCCTGTGACACATCACATGATCAGAAAACTCCCAATCGCAAAAAAGCGATCGGGAGCTTTTTGTGAGCCGCCGGTCACTGTGCCCGGAGCATGCGCTCTCTGCACAGCTCTATCGGCACGAATGCACACAGATATGCGGCCCCCTCGGCACCAAGGCCTGGCCTGGCATGTGCTTGGTGCCTAGGGGTTAAACATGAATTAAATAGCGTTTTTGTTTTGTGGTGCTCAGATACAGTGAAGATCAAGGAGCTGAGACCAAGGCGGTTTGCCGAAACGCGTTAGCCCCTTGTACCAATAAATAATTTTCAAAGGATTTGGAGTGCCGGCTTCCTTTACTGGATTTTTCTGCTGGCTTGTTGTTGGGAGGACATCGAAGCCAGAGCACCCTATCGTGGACTCTATACTGATTCTCAGAGTGCTGCACTTTTGTCTGTTTACAGTGAAGATTCACTTTAATATTATATTAGTATTTCAATCTACAGTCTAGTAAGGGTCTAAGGCCGGGTTCACACTAGCTGCGGCTACGGCCGGTGCATCCCTGTTCACCGTTTCAGGAGCGAATCAGGTCTAAATTTTTGCCTGAATTTGGACCTGAAACGGAGCCACAAACACACACAGGGCCCTTTTTCAGTGCAGATCGTGGCCGCCCCGAAGATATGTGACCCGTCTCCATAGAGAGCCGGTCACACTCTCCAGTCATGCGGATTGGATGTGGAGAAACCCTCATCCAATTCGCATATGTGTGCACAAAAACCGAGCATAAAAAAACGTGCAAAAAATACCCAAAAGATACACAGCGCACACCTTCCCGAAGAAATGGTTGTATGTGTATGGGGGGATTGCAGCGCCCATTGGCTGGAACCGAACAGTCAAAGCAAGAGAACGTCACTAGCACACCATGGATCTCCTCGCCGGGTCCAGAGCTTTATTCAGCGATCACATTATTACAGCAGAAGCAAGATTTCGGAGCCTAGCAGGACCCCTTCATCAGGCATGTGACGTCACAGGCCTGACAAAGGGGTCCCGCGTGGCTCCGAAATCTTGCTTCTGCTGTGATAATGTGATCGCTGAATAAAGCTCTGGACCCGGCGAGGAGATCCATGGTGTGCTTGTGACGTTCTCTCGATTTGACTGTCCGGTTCCCGCAGATGGTCGCCCCCCCATACACATAATACAACCATTTCTTCAGGAAGGTGTGCATTGGGAAGTGTGCATTACAGACCAGTAAGGACCCGCACACTTCTAAAATCTGTCATCATCCTGTCTGGTTGTCTTTGAACGTATTTTTTTGAATGAAGACGTTTTTTCCATTATAGGAAATTGTTACAATTTACAGAATTACTTTTATATCAAATTGTGTCGCTTTGTATTGAAGATTGGCACCTGTTGATTTCTATCTTATGAGGAACCTCAGAAACGGTCAGAAAGTTGGTCTCTGAATGGTGAACGCTCTTCTCCCCCCCTGGATCCCCTCCATAATGGATGCCGACGTTCTCTGCCGACAGCCATCATTGATTGCGGGGCGTAGAGGGTGCGCGGTGGGGGGCCGGAGGTAGGGAAGGTCTTGTTATTAGTTAAAAGTGAGCAAATGAAGGTGATGCATCTTTTTGAGCGCGCTCTTAGTGCCCCCCCCCCCCCCCATACAGCCTGAAATTGCTGCCTCTCAGCTCCGCGTCCTCCCATGCTGCTAAATGAGGCCACTTGTATTCTCCGCACGGCCAAACCGCGCGACCCTCAGACAAGAGGAGACGTCTCTGCAGCAACCTCACAGCCGCCCGGCCTCTGACATCACAACCTAATTATTCCGTGTGCTCCTGGTGTGGTGTCCACGTTCCCGGCATCCTCCACTCCCCAAACTCACCAGGAGCTAGAAAACTTACCGGCACCCCCAGGAGCCGGAGCAGGCGAGGATGTAGATGACCAATGGCAAGGTGGAGCCGTATATTCACTGCGGGATTTGGGGGAAGGGGGAAAGCTTGTAGACCAGGACAGGAAAATGACGGGGAATCACTCCAATGGAGACACGAGAAAGACAAAAACAAGAAGAGTTAGAACTGACAATGTCCTTCCTGTCCCGGTAAAAACTGCCCAACCCCCATATCTTGGTTGGGTGTCACAGGGACAGGAAGTGAGGAAAAATCCTCCAATGGGGTCACAGAAGCCAACAAAGCCAACAAAATTTCAACAAATTTTAAATCTGACCTCCCCTTCAGTCTTGCACAGTTGTAGCGGCTCCTCTCCTGGACTGAAATGGCTTACT
Organism: Lithobates septentrionalis; assembly: GCA_037952835.1. NCBI lineage: Eukaryota > Metazoa > Chordata > Amphibia > Anura > Ranidae > Lithobates > Lithobates septentrionalis. The sequence goes on along the minus strand of JBBDGP010004904.1, from coordinate 38,802 downwards.
CTGATTTCACCGCACACTGTGAGCTTCTCACAACCTGTTTTTATTATACACCTTATTTTAGAACTGGAATGTCATCACTGGGTCCTTATGCTTCTCTATGAAACGCAAGCAAATTGTGGCTGGTGGGAGGGGCCGGCAGAGGGCTGTACATAGCTTCCTGAAACTATGACGGCACCCCGGCCTCAGTACTCCCTCTCAAGAGCCCTCAGTCCTGATGCAAGCAGTGGGCCGGCTCTCGGGAGGAGTTATGCAAATGTCAAAATCATTAGGTGTGCACACAGGGTGTGACGGGCGTGCCTGGGCACACCCTAATCACCTTATGCGTTGCCGATTTCCCCTGCTTCCTGGTGCACCCAGTCTCCTCCCTGCAGTGCTGCCAGCTTCCCTCCTCTCCTATACCGCCGGCTGCTGCGGGAGATGTTTCAGGATGGAGAGCGGGTAAAGGGCCCGTAAATATTTAAATTTACCGGCCCCTTCCTTTTCTGAATGAACACCTACATACACAACATAATCGTATGTTGATGAGGGGGGAACCAGGGAAGGTAAAATATCATCAGAATAAATTAAAGTGGTTGTAAAAGGCAGAAGGTGCATTTTATGCATTAAGATTAAAAAAAACCTTCAGTGTGCAGCTCCCCCCTAATACTTACCTGAGCCCCATCTCGATCCATGAGTGCCTCGGCCGTCCGGGACTCTTGCTTCTGATTGGCTGAGACACAGCAGTGGCGCCATAGGCTCCCGCTGCTGTCAAAGTCAGTCAGCCAATCAGGAGAGAGAGGGGGTGGGGCCGAACCGTGGCTCTGTGTCCGAATAGACTCGGCTCGGTCGCCCCCCCCCCATAGCAAGATGCCTGCTGTGGGGGCACCCAACAGAAGGGAGGGGCCAGGAGCACCGAAACAACGTAAAAAAAAAAAAAAAAACAGCTCGAGTTAGACTTTAGTGAAGTGAGCGAGTTGGATTGGGAACCGCTCAGAGTCCGTAATTAAATTTATTTTTTTAAATTCCTCCTTTGATGCCGGACCCCCATTAGACAAGTTATCGCGGATTCCGTGGCCACAAAGAGGCGCCGCAGAGCGCCGGCTCCACTCAAGTGAGCAACTCCTTCACAGCGCTCTTTAAACTCGTCACAGAACTCAAAACTAATCCGCGCGGGGCTCGCCGAGATCAAATACGAGCGGCGGCGAAGGATTTGACCGGCGGGGGACGCAATCTGAATGGGGGGGGGAGGGGGTGCGGGGTTCATTGTCTACACAAAAACGCCAATGATGAAATTAGCAGCTTAGCATTTCAGCAGATTAAAGGCGGCCTGTTGCTCGGGCACAGGTAATGACTAATGACTCCGGGAAAATTTCAACGGCCTCAGAAGCTTAAACAGAACATGAGATCTTTTCTCCCGTCCTATAGACGTACATGGAAATGGGAACAGCTTAACAAATAATTGTATCAGCGTGTGTTAATGTAAAAAAAAAAAAAAAAAAAAGGAAACATAGTTTCTATGTATATAGTACTTGTAACAATCTGCTGTTCAAACATGTGCAGCTTCTGCTTCCCACGTAGCAGTGACTGCGCTTTACTGTTCCTGCTTCTCTCAAAGCAAATCTGCCAGAGATCGAAAACATTTTTATTCACTGTTTTCATGTGGGTGGATCATTTTATCTTTGCTGTTGAGAGGGAATTGCACGCCACATTCCTAGTTAGCCACTAGAGGCAGCCTTTACCTGTGTATGAAATGCAAGCATCAAATATGAAACAGCAAAAAAAAAAAAAAAAGAGCACAGCTAAAAAATGACTTCCAGGAAAACATTTCAGTGATGACATTCAATGCGCACTTGGAGACAAAACTCTATGGTATCCCTATAACCTTCCACCTTTTGTTGAGTGTGACCCCATCAGCTCCCCTACCACACTCGCCGTGTTGTCTCCGGTACGCCGCCATTCACAAACCTTTTATTGGATGCCTCCGTTTTCTTGACATCGTGGACCTGCCATGAATAATTAAGCAACCCATTTTCTGCCTGACTAAAAAGCTGGAGAAATGCTCGAACGTCAGCGATGGGAGAAGCCAACCAACAACCACTAAATGGCTGCTCAGAAAAGGGAAGAATAAATATGAAGGTTAGGTGAGGTTTAGCCATAGAGACCCCCCCCCCCACCCTGACAGATGTTCCACAACTAAGCTCATTTGTAAGCGGAACGCGTTGGAGGGAGGGGCCCAGGCAGATGATAGAGTAATAAGGTGAATGAGCAGTGGGCGTTCGGTGTCATTCTGATGGAAATGCAATTTATTATCTGTCATTACTGAAACCATTGAGGGTTCCATTCACATTATTGCGGCAAAGCATGTTACATGTGTTGGTGCGTTGTGGTGTCGTTCATTCTGAACGGCACCCCAAAGCACCTTGCCGAAGGATGTGTGTTGCAACGCAATGCAGTGTACCAACAAGTGATGCATTGCGCTGCCAGAAATGTGACATGCACCATTTCTAATGCGTTTTGGTGCATTTTGAATGGGCTGCTCTTACACAATGCTTGTTGACATAAAGCACCCCCCCGGGCATGTCAATTCACGTGCCTCACAGCATAGCATAGTTTGGCCTAAAATAAAACCAATTCACATTTTACCTTTCCTTACAATGGGATAAAGCAAATATGCAGCCCAGTTCATGGCACCCTCACATAGGTGTCCAATAAACTATCAGTGGCGCAGAGTGAGGAATTGCAAACGGGAAATTATGTGCTACCTGAAACTTGGCGCACTAACGCGCTTAATTCTATGAGCCCAAATATATCTGCAATCTTTTCATTTATATGCACTTAAAAGTATTCAGTCCCACTACAGGCATACCCACCCACTCACTCACTCCTCCAGCAGTGAGTGCAGACCTACAGCGGTCACTGGCTGCTCCATCAGGTCCACTTACAAGTAACAAAAGAAAGGAAGCTTCTTTCCATTAAAAGCCTTGTTCCCCACCCTGCAAAGGCCTCGCCCCCCACTTTGCAAAGGCCTCGCCCCCCACGCTGCAAAGGCCTCGTCCCCCACGCTGCAAATGCCTCATCCCCCCAGGCTGCAAAGGCCTCGTCCCTCCGGGCTGCAAAGGCCTCGTCCCCCCAGGCTGCAAAGGCCTCGTCCCCCCAGGCTGCAAAGGCCTCGTCCCCCCAGGCTGCAAAGGCCTCGTCCCCCCACGCTGCAAAGGCCTCATTCCCCCACGCTGCAAAGGTCTCGTCCCCCCACGCTGCAAAGGCCTCGTTCCCCCACGCTGCAAAGGCCTCATTCCCCCACGCTGCAAAGGCCTCGTCCCCCCACGCTGCAAAGACCTCGTCCCCCCACGCTGCAAAGGCCTCTTCCCCCCACGCTGCAAAGGCCTCGTCCCCCCACGCTGCAAAGGCCTCGTCCCTCCACGCTGCAAAGGCCTCGCCCCCCCACGCTGCAAAGGCCTCTTCCCCCCACGCTGCAAAGGTCTCTTCCCCCCCACGCTGCAAAGGCCTCTTCCCCCCACGCTGCAAAGGCCTTTTCCCCCCACGCTGCAAAGGCCTCGTTCCCCACGCTGCAAAGGCCTCGTCCCCCACGCTGCAAAGGCCTCGTCCCCCACGCTGCAAAGGCCTCGTCCCCCACGCTGCAAAGGCCTCGTCCCCCACGCTGCAAAGGCCTCGTCCCCCACTCTGCAAAGGCCTTGTTCCCCAATCTATAAAGGCCCCGTTCTCTACTCTACAAAGGCCTCGTTCCCCATTCAATGAATTAGCTCCGGATGGAGTGAAACATGTTAAAACTTGTAAGACAAGTGGATCAGCTTGTGCATACTATATTTTAATAAACTTTCAATAGAGAATGGCTTTGTATGTCGAACAAATTGCAACATTTATACAAAATATTGCAAAAAAGGATATTTTCCTTTTCATTTTGTTTCAAATACATATATATATACATAATTTGGAAAATTATCACACGTTATAACAATGTATGACATAGAATGATGTACGTAGAAGGAACATGACGTTGCAGATTGGCATAGAGGCAAACTTGTCTAGAGTAAGAAAGATTGAACATATGGTTTGCTGATTCAAAAATACAGTATAGGAGGTCCCAACTTTTTCTCCATCAAAGTCATAGACCAGAGAAAAAAAGGCTTTTTTACTATTTCTGATGCACATGTTCATTGTTTGTTTGGCACACTAGTAAACAAGCCGTAATCTATGCTATCCTGGAAGTTGGAGGATTGGAATGCTATTGCGCAGATCAAAGTCTTATGCATTTGTGCTGTACTTTTAAATAGGGCAGCCGCTACCTCTGGTGAGTTTGCAATTTACCTAATTTACACAGAGGGAGGATTTAGAGTCATCTGTGGGCTTATTCAGTTTTGCTTGATTTTATTCTTTATAATGTTTGGAGAATTTTCAGCACTGTAATTATTATTTATTGTTCATTTTAAGGGTTTGTAAGCAGCTTATTTTATTTAAATTTTTTAGTTGTAGCGCTGACTTTTTATTTTTTTTTTTATTTTTTTCTGTTACATAATAATGAGCACAGTTTCTCTCTTTGGCTCAGACATTCTCAGGAAGTGAAACACTTCTTTTAGGTAGTGCTTGGACTTCATTATATGCAGGGTCGGGCTGGGCCGACACAGATCCTGTTTTTGCAATTCTTCAATATATGTCTTACTGTTTGAAGATCAATGACCCCTTAAAGCGTAAAGCTGGAAAAACGTGTGGCTATCTGCAGTAAGTTTCTAACACGTTTGAGCCACCAAGAATTGTAAATATGATTAGAGGCAATCTACCACCCACAAGTTCCATTGACCACCAGAAGTTGGTCAATGGAGACGTCAAAACTTAGCAATAAATTGACAATTCCAACACAGCTTATTGGAAGATCTAATTGATCGATATGAAATGATGTCTTCAAAGAGGGATATGTATATTACAGAAATCCATAGGCAACAATAGAATACAAAAGTAAATTTGATGTGGTAGATTGATGGCGCTAGAATCTTGAGTAAATGGTGCTTGAGATTGATTTTTATCAAAACTGTATGGATAATGACCCAATGGAGGGACCGAGGAACTGCCCAAGACACCTTGGGATGTGAATTCAATTTTCGAATCTAAGAATCAATGCGCCACCCCAAAGTCTTTAGGGTCCAAAAGAGGGTCTTCTTCCAAATACGTAATAAGTGCAAAGGCCAATGTGTTTCAGGGGCCACATAATTCCCCCCCCCTCTTCTTTGGGGCTTAAAGCCAATATGAAATCAGATGGTATGGACTCGAGGTAGTGATTTAAGAGCTGTATATCTACAAGAACTTGTTCACATTCAGTCCTCCCTTACATCAGGGTCCCCATAAGAGTCCCCAATTACATCAGGGTTCAATCAGAGACCCCAGTACATCAGGGTCACTTATTACAACAGGGTCCCCATCAGAGTCCCCCCTACATCAAGGTCCCCATCAGAGTCCTCCATTACATCAAGGTCTCCCATTTCAACAAGGTCCCCATCAGAGTCCCCATTTGAGTTCCCCCTACATCAGAGTCCTCCTTACATTATAGTGCCCCTTTACAACGTGGTTCCCATCAGAGTCCCCCATTACATCAGGGTTCCCATCAGAGTCCCACTTACATCAGGGTCCCCAATTACATCAGGGTTCCCATTAGAGTCCCACTTACATCAGGGTCCCCAATTACATCAGGGTTCCATCAGAGACTCCATTACATCAGGGTCTCCCCTTACATTAAGGTCCCCATCAGAATCCCCATTTGAGTTCCCCCTACATCAGAGTCCTCCTTACATTATAGTGCCCCTTTACAACGTGGTAGCCATCAGAGTACCCCATTACATCAGGGGTTCCCATCAGAGTCCCCCATTTCATCAGGATCCCCCCTTACATCAAGGTTCCCCTTACATCAGAAGCGCAGGCGATAGGCAGCATATGCTGACCTTAATACTGAGTCGGTGCACACAGAGGATACGCCACAGACCTTAGCTGTGGCCAGATAAAGTTTTGTAGTGGGCTGGATGTGGGCCATAGTTTGGGGACCCCTGATCTAAGTGGAGGACAAAAAATGAAAACAATGCTGGAAAAATCCTTGGAAGAAAATAGATAAAAACAAACACCGCAGCATCTCCAGAAGGTAAACCTCCACGTCGCTGTGCAATAATACGTTCCCAGATGGTAATGAGGCAACAAGAACAGCTGAAGTCAGTGCAATCCTTCATCAGATGCTGCATGTCACTGCTGAGAGACATCCACAGCTGTTCTCCAGGAATTCTGTCAGAGCCATTTCAGCAGTTTATGTCCTTATTCCACCTCAGTACGGCAGCTGGTAACATTTCCAAGGACACCCCACTGCTGAGCTGCAGGAACTGCATGTATGCTGTGCAGTATTGTTCTGGGGGAGCACAGAGAGCGTCCATAAAACATCATTTTGCAACAGCTCCCAGTATGCAGAGCTAAAACGGTTTCCAGGGACACCTTGCTTCAAGAGCTGGGGTATCCAAGTCAGCACTACGGCTCACAAAGACCACTAGAGCACTAAGACTGCAATGGAGGAGATTTACAAAAACTGGAGAGTACAGAATCTGGTGCAGCTCTGCATAGTAACCAATCAGATTCCACGTTTTAGCCCAGGTTCACACTGCTGCAGGTTAAAACTTGTGCGAGTTCAGCTGAACTTGTACGATTCCAAACTGGTAATGCAGGTTCCTGCACAGATGTCTATTCAAATCGCCCCCAAAGTCACCAGAAGTAGCACAGTAACTACTTTTGGGAATCAGTGCGGCGCCGCAAAGTCGGCACCATTGCCGGCAATAGCCGCCGATTTGCCAAATAGTCCCAATGTGAACGTGGGCTTATTGCCAATGCTTCATTGAACAAGCTGAAGTTAGAAGCTGATTGGTTACTATGCAGAGCTGCACAAGATTCTGTGTGCACCGGTTGTAGTAAATTTCTGTGTCCAGACAACAGGTACACTTTACTGCCCACTTGGCCTCTCTCAGAAATGGCGGCACCGCGCCCAGTATCATTTAAAAAACGATGGAGAAGTCAGCCACACTACCATAATCAAACGCGGCTTTCTCTCTTCTAACACCTCCAGCATTTCCTCTCACCCCGTGACTTCTTAATCTGCTCTAATGATCAATAATTGTCTTTCCCCGCCAACTAATGATCTTCTCATTTGCAATGTTCCATGACATCTCGCCAGCCGCTGACACCCAGGTGCGCCCTCCACCTGCATGTTTGTCGCCTCGTATGATGTTAGCAAACATTTCGCCGGCAAAAGAAAAAGGAGGACAGAAAAACTTAATTGTCTTCTTACAGGGGAAATAATCGGTGGCGTGGGGGCTCGGAGGGGTACTCAGGAGAGAGGGGGGGAGGGGTCCTGTTGGCGAACATCACCGGTGTCTGGACCTTTCCACCACATCTGGGAGCTAATGAGTCTGCGATAGCCAAAATGTCAGAGCGGCTATTAAAACTTTGCACGTCTCAATTCCTGACTCTCCCTGGATACTGAGGTGGGTCGACTGGGAGAGAGGAAACGTGGAAAGGTCAGAGCGTGATAAAGTGTCATTTAACCCCCGAAAAACCTCAGTGGACCAACAGAGCCGCTAATGCAAAAACCTGGATATGGCAGGGCTACAAGGGCCAAGAGGGAGATTTTACCGGATCCGACAGTGTTGAACATCTGTGTTATATTGGAGTCCCCAATAATTATCACAAAGCCTGCTAATCCAAGACTACAGTGAAAGAAAAAAGTATTTGATCCCCATGCTGATTTTGTACATTTGCCCACTGAAAGAAATGATCAGTCTATAATTTTAATGGTAGGTTTATTTTAACAGTGAGAGATAGAACAACAACAAAAATATCCAGAAAAACGCATTTCAAAAAAGGTTATAAATTGTTTTGCATTTTAATGAGTGAAATAAGTATTTGATCCCCTATAGCAAGATTTCTGGCTCCCAGGTGTCTTCTATACAGGTAACGAGCTGAGATTAGGAGCACTCTCTTAAAAGGGAGTTCTCCTAATCTCAGATTGATACCTGTATAAAAAACACCTGTCCACAGAAGCAATCAATCAGATTCCAATCTCTCCACCATGGCCAAGACCAAAGAGCTGGCCAAGGATGTCAGGGACAGAGTCTCTGAGGAAGTCACGAGGGTGTGACGTAACGCGTAAGACGCAAGGCATAACCGGAAGTTTACCGCAAACCGGAAGTGGTCCCCGTGGACCGGAAGTGACGTATGAGGTGGCGAAAACACGCCGTTTCTGGTCTTTGTTTGGCTTATCCTTCATTTGTTTGATGTAAGCATAATTTTATCTTGAATAAATTGGTCTTTTGTGGTAATAAACTATTGGAGGCTATTCCTTTACATGTGGATCCGGATACCGGGCTGGAGGAGATATTCACCTATTGCATTAAGAATCCATCCCCTATCCAGATTGAGTGTGGGCTCCAACACCGAGCCCCCTAGGAATGCTTCAAGGCATTTGATCCATGCCCTCAAGGTAAGAGCAATGGGAGCACAATGAAGGAATATCATTTGAACCACGGTTAACACATTATTTTTCAACTGCTGGTGAAGACTCTTGAAAGTTTTACACATTGGAATTTTTTATTTGAATTCTTTATTGGAACTTTATTTAGTATTTTCACTGGATACATTGGGTGTTTTGCACATCATTTTGAACAATTTATGAACATTCATTGTATACACCTCTTTTTTGATGTTTATAGCTTCCACATGTATTGTGTTATGTATTGATCATTCCTATTTTGTTACACATGTGAGCACATTTTTTGTAGATGAGTTTATTGGTGGAAAGTTTTATTATTGGTTGGTGACTTTGCCGCACACACACGATTATTTTCAGCACTTTTCTCAACCATTCACTGAGATTTATGCGCAAGATCACATATAATTTAATTATATACTTTCTATGTTTTGCAAAGGGGTTAAATGCTTATTTCACTCATTAAAATGCAAATCAATTTATAACTTTTTTGAAATGCGTTTTCTGGATTTTTTTGTTGTTATTCTGTCTCTCACTGTTAAAATAAACCGACCACTAAAATTATAGACTGATCATTACTTTGTCAGTGGGGCAAATGTACAAAATTAGCAGGGGATCAAATACTTTTTTCCCCTCACTGTATAGACCAGTGATGGCAAACCTTTTTGAGCCCGAGTGCCCAAACTGCAACACAAAGCCAACTTATTTTTTTTCAAAGTGCCAACAATGCAATTAGTAGCAGCCACAGATAATGGCCTCCCAGTATAGCTGGCGTGCCCACAGAGAGGGCTCTGCGTGCCAGCTGTGGCACGCGTGCCATAGGTTCGCCATCACTGGTATAGACTATATAAAACAGGGATGGAAACATCTGCAATTAAAACAGTCTTTCACTACCCCAATGGAGTTGATATGATTAAAGCACTGGACTAGACTCGTCAATGGCTTAAGGATGAAACAAATTATTATGTGGGACAATGGCTCCAGTAAGGCTCCAAGCACTGACAGGGTATCCTTGACACCCAGGGATTAGGGGGGGGGGGGGGTTGGCAAAGTTTGAAATCAAGATGAGGTGATGTCTTAGAGATTCAAAGCGCTTTACCTGCTGTTGGGACAGGTGGTGAAGCAGCCATCTTGGCCACACTCAGATGATCATACTAGAATCAATAAAGACAGGTGCCAATTTGGAGTCCTCAAAGTTAGATTTAAGGACCTGTGTACCCCCAAAACAGCTTGGATCCATATTGCCACCTATTTGGATGAATACTTAAGTATTTTAGGTATTCAACATTTTTTAAGTATTCAAAAAGTTTGGAATCCACATCCAAAACTCCAGTGAAAGGGCCAACACTAAAGAACTAGGAGTCCAAGATCTTTTAATAATGGTGGTTCATCCACAATGAAAACATTGCTAAATGGATTTGCATGTTTAGGAGATATTCATTTTACCTACAGGTAGTCTTTATTATTATGCCGCGTACACACGGTCGGACTTTTCAGCTACAAAAGTCCGACAGCCTGTCCGACAGACTTTCGACGGACTTTTGGCGGACTTTCGACGGACTTGCGGCGGACTTTCTAACGAACAGACTTGCCTACACACGATCACACAAAAGTCCGTCGAATTCTTACGTGATGACGTACACCGGACTAAAATAAGGAAGTTCATAGCCAGTAGCCAATAGCTGCCCTAGCGTGGGTTTTTGTCCGTCGGACTAGCATACAGACGAGCGGATTTTTCGACCGGACTCGAGTCCGTCGGAAAGATTTGAAGCATGTTTCAAATCTAAAGTACGTCGGATTTGAGGCTAAAAAAGTCAGTTGAAAGTCCGGAGAAGCCCACACACGATCGGATTACCAGCCAGCTTTAGTCCGTCAGCGTCCGTTGGACTTTTGTAGACGAAAAGTCCGACCGTGTGTACGCGGCATTATAAGCTTACCTGTAGGAAAAAAGTCACAAAGCGGACTTTAGTACCACTTGAAAAAAAAGTTCACACATTCTTTGCAAAACCTGAAAGGTCACAAAGACGGTTGAGATAAGCAAACACCTGGCTCTAATCGGCTTAAGGGCCGACCCTCTGTCCATCAGGACAATTGTGTAAATGGACTTCTTGAACAATGGTCAACCAGTTCTTCCAACCAACACCTTTTCAGTAACCGTACAGGACGATGGAAACTATTTCTGAAGAAAACATGGAATCTCATGACAGAACAGAACTGACCAGTTTATCAAGCTGACATTAATAACAACTATTTCAGATTTTCTTTTGTCTCAGAGTTAAGAAGGTTTATGTATGGACAAAAGGCCAGGGGGGTTCAACCCGAGTGCGAACAAATACCACGCTTGACACATTACCAACAACTTCCTTTTACCTTGCAATAACAGCACCTCTGATTAACCTCCACCGAGGAAAAAAAAAAAAAAAAAAAAACACCTCTGGAATCGTATTCACTGGAACTTATAATAGGTGCGGCAATCACTAAAGCCCCTATTGATCGAACGCAAAATATGTTTAGCTTCCCAAAATACCCCAACATCGTCTTGAAGTTCTATTTATTGTTTTTTTTTTACCCATGATTCACATATTTTTCTCATTTATTCTAATGTGAAAAATGTGTGAATCTTGGGGGAAGTTTGTGTAAATTTTGCATGAAAACATTGCTAAATAGACCCCCAAGGCTCATTGACACCATGTGCTGCTGTCAGGAATCAGCAGCAGGGATGACCAAATCTGCGTGGCTACACTGTGCATGCTTTAAGCAAGTTTAATAACGGTGAAACAAAACACATCCAATCACCAGCCAACAGAAAACCCAGCAAATGTGAAGGCGTGAGTAAACCAAAAGACAAAATGCCTAACAAGCGAACAATGATACAATACATACAACATGAGGAACACAGATCACAGGGTAAAACTGGAGATGCAAGAAAAAGAAGAATCCAGAAACTATAAATCAGGAACAAGGGGGAGTAGGTACAAGGCAGCAGGGTATAGGTAAACTGCAAAAAGCAAGGTCAGGACAAAATGCAAGCAGTGTCTGACAAGCAGAGCAAAACACTGAAATGGGAGGTATTGATTGAGGGGGGACTAAATATCCTCCCAGCAGCCAGCGGATCCCAGTAGTCAGTCTCCACCTGGTGCTGGCTGCTGGGAGGGTATTTAGTCCCTCCTCTATCAGTACCTCCAGCTTCAGTGGAAGACACCACCTGGTGGACTCAGGATCTACAGCCTTATGTTCTTGTAACCACAATGCCACCAGCAGATGGTCCAGGTCCTGACAGCCGTGACTAGTGATTTTTTTGCACCTGATTAATAGCAGTCACTGCAAGGGCGCATAGAAAAACAAAGTTTCACACTACAATGCTGCCTGGTGTGTTGCAGTGTGCTATGGTCAAATGCAGACATTCTGCACATTTTTGGAACATAAATGGAGCTCACCAGATGTCACCACCCATTTCCGCACCGTGGATCGGCTGAGGTGCATAGATATTGAATGAAAGGTCACAAGTCTTAAAAAAAATGGGAATGGTGCCTTGTATTGTAAAATTGGAAGGCACCAGACACTGCTGTTGGCATACAACACAGACCAACCTGCACGCTAAAACGGCAATAGTGAATGGGTCCGTATGTCCAAATGTGTTTTGTACTGGAAAAATAAGCACATTTAAAGTGAATAATCTGTAGATATCAACGACCACCTGTACAACTAAATGACATGACTCAATTCCAATATGAAAGAAATGCATAAACCTTGCCACACAGCAAGACTACATAACACAGGAGCGGAATATCCCAAAGATTGAAGCTTGATTTATAGATTCTCTATTGACACTTCAAGGTAGCCCTCCATCCATAAAACAAATAGCTACATACAATTCTGAGCTTAATTTACTTTAAACCATTTTTGATTTTTTTTTTTTTAATATTACATTTCACATTATAGAGGGGGAAAAAAAAATCAGGCAGTTGGTTTTATAGCAACATTCCACATATTCAAATATTTGCAGCAAACAGTCTAAAACTACCGAATTTTGCAGTTTTAATAAGAGAATGATGTTGAAATTATCAATAGACAATGAATTTTGCATAAAAGGTCAGCAAGGAATTGTGGAGTGCTGCAGGTAATGCTTTTTATTGGCAGTAACAGAAAGAATTAGGAAATTCCTGAGGGCCATCAGATGGCATTCTTTGGGACTGGGGGTGGGGGTGGATTTGCATTCCGGTTCTGCACTATACAGACACAGGTGTCAATTGTGTGTCTGTATTGCTGATAAGGTCTGAGACCTGGAGGCCATAAACACCTCAATTCCAGATGGAGCTGGCTCATAAATGTCCTCTGATAGAAGGAGGTGTAGGATGTGCTTCCAGCCAGAAGGTTTGCAAGTACTTCTATGAAGGGGAGGCTCTCGGGCTCACCTGACGGGTCACTCTGTGATCAGTACTGACACCTGCATTCCACTGAAGACAACAGATTACTATACTGCTATTAACTGGACCAGGGGTTCTCAACCAGGGTTCCATGGAAGCCTAGGGTTCCTCCAGAGGTCGCTAGGGGTTCCTTGAGCAATGAGCAGTTTCTTCCGTTCAGATAAGTTCCTACTGACACCACTGATCTTTTTAGCTACCTTTAAAGGGATAATCCTTCCCAAATGGCCACACATGTAAGGAGCTTTATTCCCACTACCCACCACACTAATGTATCATGAGTTGTAGATATCGTAATTTTAAGTAGGGGTTCCCTGAGACCAGAAAGTTTTTTTTTTTTTTTTTTTTTTAAGGGTTCCTCCATGTTGAAAAGATTGAGAAAGGCTGAACTGGGCCAATACACAGGCAGGAATCTGCCACAAAAATGTTTACTTTCCATTACACTAATCTTTACATTTAATCTTGGACAGACCTAAAACAAAAATTTTTTTATCGTTGGCTGGAGATAGGTAGGTAGAGATTATATATATATATATATATATATATATATATATATATATATATATATATATATATATATATATATATATATATATATATATATATATATTTTATCACAGATTTTGGAAGGGGGAAGGGAGTATTTGTAATATTAGTGAAATTTTGGCTGGAATTCTACTTTATTCTCTGATTAAAGGTGAAGCACATCAGTGGAGAAGTCATGTCCGACTGGAGTAATGATTCGAGAATTCTCAACCAGGGTTCCATGGAAGCCTAGGGTTCCTCCAGAGGTCGCTAGGGGTTCCTTGAGCAATGAGCAGTTTCTTCCGTTCAGATAAGTTCCTACTGACACCACTGATCTTTTTAGCTACCTTTAAAGGGATAATCCTTCCCAAATGGCCACACATGTAAGGAGCTTTATTCCCACTACCCACCACACTAATGTATCATGAGTTGTAGATATCGTAATTTTAAGTAGGGGTTCCCCGAGACCAGAAAGTTTTTTTTTTTTTGTTTTTTTTAAGGGTTCCTCCATGTTGAAAAGATTGAGAAAGGCTGAACTGGGCCAATACACAGGCAGGAATCTGCCACAAAAATGTTTACTTTCCATTACACTAATCTTTACATTTAATCTTGGACAGACCTAAAACAAAAATTTGTATCGTTGGCTGGAGATAGGTAGGTAGAGATTTATATATATATACACTACCGTTCAAAAGTTTGGGGTCACCCAAACAATTTTGTGTTTTCCATGAAAAGTCACACTTATTCACCACCATACGTTGTGAAATGAATAGAAAATAGAGTCAAGACATTGACAAGGTTAGAAATAATGATTTGTATTTGAAATAACATTGTTTTTACATCAAACTTTGCTTTCATCAAAGAATCCTCCTTTTGCAGCAATTACAGCATTGCACACCTTTGGCATTCTAGCTGTTAATTTATTGAGGTAAGCTGGAGAAATTGCACCCCACGCTTCTAGAAGCAGCTCCCACAAGTTGGATTGGTTGGATGGGCACTTCTGGCGTACCATACGGTCAAGCTGCTCCCACAACAGCTCAATGGGGTTCAGATCTGGTGACTGTGCTGGCCACTCCATTACCGATAGAATACCAGCTGCCTGCTTCTGCTGTAAATAGTTCTTGCACAATTTGGAGGTGTGTTTAGGGTCATTGTCCTGTTGTAGGATGAAATTGGCTCCAATCAAGCGCTGTCCACTGGGTATGGCATGGCGTTGCAAAATGGAGTGATAGCCTTCCTTATTCAGAATCCCTTTTTCCCTGTACAAAGCTCCCACCTTACCAGCACCAAAGCAACCCCAGACCATCACATTACCTCCACCATGCTTAACAGATGGCGTCAGGCATTCTTCCAGCATCTTTTCATTTGTTCTGCGTCTCACAAACGTTCTTCTTTGTGATCCAAACACCTCAAACTTGGATTCATCCGTCCACAACACTTTTTTCCAGTCTTCCTCTGTCCAATGTCTGTGTTCTTTTGCCCATCTTAATCTTTTTCTTTTATTGGCCAGTCTCAGATATGGCTTTTTCTTTGCCACTCTGCCCTGAAGCCCAAAATCCCGCAGCCGCCTCTTCACTGTAGATGTTGACACTGGTGTTTTGCGGGTACTATTTAATGAAGATGCCAGTTGGGGACCTGTGAGGCGTCTGTTTCTCAAACTAGAGACTCTAATGTGCTTATCTTCTTGCTTAGTTGTGCAACGCGGACTCCCACTTCTTTTTCTACTCTGGTTAGAGCCTGTTTGTGCTGTCCTCTGAAGGGAGTAGTACACACCGTTGTAGGAAATCTTCAATTTCTTTGCAATTTCTCGCATGGAATAGCCTTCATTTCTAAGAACAAGAATAGACTGTCGAGTTTCAGATGAAAGTTCTCTTTTTCTGGCCATTTTGAGCGTTTAATTGACCCCACAAATGTGATGCTCCAGAAACTCAATCTGCTCACAGGAAGGTCAGTTTTGTAGCTTCTGAAAGGAGCTAGACTGTTTTTAGATGTGTGAACATGATTGCACAAGGGTTTGCTAATCATCAATTAGCCTTCTGAGCCAATGAGCAAACACATTGTACCATTAGAACACTGGAGTGATAGTTGCTGGAAATGGGCCTCTATACACCTATGTAGATATTGCACCAAAAACTAGACATTTGCAGTTAGAATAGTCATTTACCACATTAGCAATGTATAGAGTATATTTGTTTAAAGTTAGGACTAGTTTAAAGTTAGCTTCATTTAAAAGTACAGTGCTTTTCCTTCAAAAATAAGGACATTTCAATGTGACCCCAAACTTTTGAACGGTAGTGTATATATATATATATATATATATATATATATATATTATCACAGATTTTGGAAGGGGGAAGGGAGTATTTGTAATATTAGTGAAATTTTGGCTGGAATTCTACTTTATTCTCTGATTAAAGGTGAAGCACATCAGTGGAGAAGTCATGTCCGACTGGAGTAATGATTCGAGAATGGACACGTATGGTGTCAATAAAGATTACTGAAACTAAAAAAGAAAAACATAGGGGTGTGTGGCCAGGACTTTCATTGGGTAGTTACTGGGAGGAGGAGGATCCCACACTGGCCTTGGCACCCAGCAGTCACATGGAAGTCTCCTTGAATGGTACCGTTTGGAGGAGATTAGTTAATTGATGGATTAGTTGAAGCTATTACCAGTTTCTATAGAAACTAATCGGGTCTAGGCCGAAAAATCTCAGATTTTAAAGTGTAGTTTTCGTTTCTAGGGGATTGGAACCCCTGTTTGTTTGTTTTTTTACTGCTATCCAATGCTCTATTGGAGAGATCTCCCATTATTTCCTGTGCCAGTGGCAGCAGTGAATGAAATTCCGCTTTTTTTAAAGCAGAAGTAAACCCATCAATTTAAGAGTTTCAAAAAAAATGTATAGTCCCGGCATGCCGGGAATGCTAACTGTCACATCGGATGTGCTCTCAACCAAACTGTCAAACCATCCAATGGCTGGTGTCATAACTGATCACATTTGCAGCATTATGGCAGTTGAAGATTAACCACTTCAATACCCGCCCATTGTCATATGACGTCCGCAGATGTGATCTCCCATCCTGGGTGGGCATCATGTGACGTCCTTGACTTTCCGACGGTAAAGGGGGTGCCCATGCGCTGCCGGAGGCACACGCTCGCCCGCTGCGTCTCCGAGGAGCCGATGCGCATGCCAGGTGGCCGTAATGTCCGCCAGGCACCCGCGATCGTTCACGACAGAGCAGGAACGTGGATCTGTGTGTGTAAACGCATAGATCCACGTCCTGTCAGGGGAGAGGAGACTGATCATGTGTTCCTAGTATATAGGAACACTGATCGGTCTCCTCCCCTAGTCAGTCCCATCCCCCCACAGTTAGAATCTCTCCCTAGGTAACACATTTAACCCCTTGATCGCCCCCTAGTGTTAACTCCTTCCCTGCCAGTGACATTAATACAGTAATCAGTGCAAATTTTTAGCACTGATTGCTGTATAAATGTCAATGGTCCCAAAATATTGTCAAAAGTGTTCGATCTGTCCGCCGCAATGTCACAGTCACGATAAAAATTGCAGATCCCCGCCATTACTAGTAAAGAAAAAACAAATAATAATAAAAATGCCATAAATCAATAACCTATTTTGTAGGCGCTATAACTTTTGCGCAAACCAATCAATATATACGCTTATTGCGATTTTTTTTTTACCAAAAATATGTAGAAGAATACATATTGGCCTTAACTGAGGAAAAAATTATTTCTTTATTTTATATTATTATTGTATTATTTAATATAAGTAAAAAATATTGTGTTTTTTTTCAAACTTGTCGCTCTCTTTTTGTTTTTGGCGCAAAACATAAAAACCGCAGAGGTGATCAAATACCACCAAAAGAAAGCTCTATTTGTGGGGGGGAAAAATGATAAAAAATTAATTTGTGTACAGTGTTGCATGACCGCGCAATTGTCATTCAAAGTGTTACAGCGCTGAAAGTTTTAACTGCGATCCTGGGCTTGGAGTATAGGAGGACTAGGATCCCTCTCTGCAGATTTTTCCTCACTTCCTGTTTGGAGATCGCCCAGAGGAAGCCTTGTAAACGTCCCATAAAATTTTCTCTGCATGCTGTCAAATCTTTCATGAAGATCAGTCACAATGCTTGTAAAATTCAGCCGTCTTCCTAAAGGCAAATGGCATCAGAATAAAAGAGAATTGTAAATACAAAAACATAATAAACTGATAAAACATATCTAATAGGAAGACCGCCGGCTATCGCTTTTCACTTATTTTGAGGGTAGGGTTGCCACCTGTCCGGGATTCACCCGTACAGTCCGGGTTGTGAATCATGTGTCAGGCAGACTGAAACCCGGACACAATATTCAGACTTGGCTGTGGCTCCCCAAGTAACCAAGATAGTCACACACACATTTTTTGCCATCTGGGAGCTGCAGGCAGCTGTCTGGGGGCAGTTTTGGCATCACTGGGGGGGGGCAGGAAGGGAAATTTGGCCACACCCACAGTTCGCTGTGGCAGGCTATGCACACCGCATTACTACTCTTTGGGGCACCCAAATATGTCCCAGGCCGCTAAAGTGTTCGGGTTTGGCTTGAAGAAAAGGTGACAACCCTTTTTGAGGGCCGTTAGTGCTGAGAAGGTAAATTTTGCCTTTAAGTGACTTCCTCCTCGAGTGCAACACGAGCAATTTCCATAAGTTATTATTAAGGACAAATCTCGCTTTACCTTCGCAGCTCCTTTCAAGTGAACGTGTTGCCGCTGTATAAACTCCCTCTAGACTTTCTAAATCATCAAACAAGGAATTTTCTAATTTAATGTCTCCTATAAACAGAAAAGGATTATTGCAATTATTTTTTCATTGCTATTCCCAGCGCTGCACTTCCCGGGACTCTTCAATCCCTCTTTTTACACCAGCGAAGCGTCTGTGGCACACCCCACCTCATTATCCGCCGTGCCCCCTGCCATTAGGGGCTGTGATTCCAGCAGCTGCAATAATGTTCGGAGATTGCTCAAATATGTCTTCAAATTACTGCAGTGTTTAATCAGCTTTGCAGGAAACCATTGTCACAAGACCCTGCCCCCAATGCCTTGGTGCGGGTCCTTAAAGGACCACCAAAGACAACTGGCAACTTTGATGTTAAAGAGAAACTCATGGTACTACAAGAACAAACCAGCACTACTGAGAGTGCAGACAAGGCACCACCAATATAGGACACCGAGCACACACAAGACCCCCATACAAAAATGTCTGCACCACAAAAATGGATTAAAAAATATAACAAATCACAGACAAAATACATATACAAAACAACCCAAGAAACCCACAACTAAAACCACTTCTTCCCACTGATCACCAATGTAAGGAACATTCTTCCCACTGATCACCAATGTAAGGAGCATTCTTCTCACTGATCACCAATGTAAGGAACATTCTTCCCACTGATCTCCAATGTAAGGGACATTCTTCCCACTGATCACCAATGTAAGGAACATTCTTCCCACTGACCTCCAATGTAAGGAACATTCTTCCCACTGACCTCCAATGTAAGGAACATTCTTCCCACTGACCTCCAATGTAAGGAACATTCTTCCCACTGACCTCCAATGTAAGGAACATTCTTCCCACTGACCTCCAATGTAAGGAACATTCTTCCCACTGATCACCAATGTAAGGAACATTCTTCTCACTGATCACCAATGTAAGGAACATTCTTCCCACTGACCTCCAATGTAAGGAACATTCTTCTCACTGATCACCAATGTAAGAAACATTCTTCCCACTGATCACCAATGTAAGGAGCATTCTTCCCACTGACCTCCAATGTAAGGAACATTCTTCCCACTGACCTCCAATGTAAGGAACATTCTTCCCACTGACCTCCAATGTAAGGAACATTCTTCCCACTGACCTCCAATGTAAGGAGCATTCTTCCCACTGACCTCCAATGTAAGGAACATTCTTCTCACTGATCACCAATGTAAGGAACATTCTTCCCACTGACCTCCAATGTAAGGAACATTCTTCCCACTGACCTCCAATGTAAGGAACATTCTTCCCACTGACCTCCAATGTAAGGAACATTCTTCCCACTGATCACCAATGTAAGGAGCATTCTTCCCACTGACCTCCAATGTAAGGAACATTCTTCTCACTGATCACCAATGTAAGAAACATTCTTCCCACTGATCACCAATGTAAGGAACATTCTTCTCACTGATCACCAATGTAAGGGACAATCTTCTCACTGATCACCAATGTAAGGAGCATTCTTCTCACTGATCACCAATGTAAGGAACATTCTTCTCACTGATCACCAATGTAAGGAACATTCTTCCCACTGATTACCAATGTAAGGAACATTCTTCCCACTGATCACTAATGTAAGGAACATTCTTCCCACTGATCACCAATGTAAGGAACATTCTTCTCACTGATCACCAATGTAATGCCGCGTACACACGAGCGGACTTTACGGCGGACTTTGCCCGGCGGATTTTTCGACGTACTTTCCGACGGACTTTCTGAATGAACGGACTTGCCTACACACAATCCACCAAAGTCCGTCGAATTCATACGTGATGACGTACGATCGGACTAAAACAAGGAAGTTCATAGCCAGTAGCCAATAGCTGCCCTAGCGTGGCTTTTTAGTCCGTCGAACTAGCATACAGACGGCGGACTTTTCGACCGGACTCGATTTCAACGGATAAATTTTAAACAAGTTTCAAATCTAATTCCGTCCAACTTTTGAGAAAACAAAGTCCGCTGGAGCCCACACACATCGAATTGTCCGACGAAATCCAGTCCGCCGGGCAAAGTCCGCCATAAAGTCCGCTCGTGTGTACGCGGCATAAGGGACATTCTTCCCACTGATTACCAATGTAAGGAACATTCTTCTCACTGATCACCAATGTAAGGAACATTCTTCTCACTGATCACCAATGTAAGGAACATTCTTCTCACTGATCACCAATGTAAGGAACATTCTTCTCACTGGTTCTCAACTAAATGGTTTTAGAAAGGGTTCTTTGTGACCTGAAAATTATTTCAAGAGTTCTTCCAGGGTAAAAAGTAAGACTGGTCCAAATTATACATTTCTTGTAAGCAGCAAAATAAGTAAAGCATTAAAAACACACAAAATGTGAAATAAAAAAAAAAGTGCAAAGATAAGAGGATAATTTAGAAAAAAACAGCAAGGCTTATGCTAAGCTTGGAAAAAAATGGCACCACATCCCTAATAGTGTAGTAAAGTTTTTTTAGAAAACAACAAATTAGTACAATCCTCTTATATTATTATTTCAAAACAATAAAAACGAAGATATATCTCTTAATGTTTTGTAATAATAAAATGAAAGGATTTTACTAATTTGATGTTTTTGGTGCCTAAAAAATCCCATCCAAATTTCTTTAAAAAATTTACAGGGATAATTTAGAACAGTAAACCCAAAAGTTGGCTAGTAAAGGCAAACGTTGATAAATCAAAAAAAATATATAAATGTGTTGGAAGGGTAAAGGAGAGTTACCTCTTCCTAGATCTGTCTAAGGTATGAAGAGATAAGTCAGGAACTGATGCCTAAGTATCCTACACGTATCGTACCATTAGTCGCTTCATCAGGAGCAAGTCCGTGCATGTTACATTTAATGGCAAACGAGGTATAAAGATACTTATTTTATTCATTTTTGGACATTTTTTTGGAACATATCCCAAAAAATTCTAAGTCACATAAAAAAAAAAAGTAACACATGTAACACGGTGCTCAGCAAAAAGAAATTTCACACACAAGGGCGGCAATACTTTAGAAGCTCGCTTCAAAAGTTCTGAACTTTTCAGGAGAAGAGCTATTGTATGTAAAGATGGAGGGAGGAGGGTTTTTTTTCGTAAAGGCACAAGTTATCCGCACTGAGATGATTTTCTCCGAGGCCAAATTGCATCCTGTACAAATTGTAGCACTTTGCCGTGATTGCACAGCTGCAGGACAAAACCCTCAGCATTGCCAGAGAGAGATTCAGAGAGCAAACCTGTCCGAACAGCTTCTCCCGCCTTCGAGGTGTTATTCTGCCGCCGGCTGAGGATTAAATGATTTTTTTCATAAAATACAATGATAATCCTTGCTATACTTAAAAAAAAAATATATATATTGCATGCATGTCCAACAGCAGGAGATGATCAAAACAATAGAAACTGTAACCTTCATATAAAAGATCCTTCATGTCCGCCAATCCCTAAAAATCAAGAAAAAATAAAGTAGATCCTTCAAAGTCTCGTAAACGGTGAGGATTATATCACTACAACAACCAGAAATACACGGTCATATGTAATGAAGAATTAGCAAGCTAGTTGGTACCTGTAGTTAGCAGATGGTGGTCAAGAGACCGCTTGCTAGTTCCAGAGACAACTTATAAAAAGAAGAAAGACTGTAGCCATATTAGGACCGTTGTTACAACACAGATGAATACAGTGATACTTTTTTTTATTTGCACTGTTTCATTTTTCAGGACACGCTCTCATAGTCATAGGGGATTTGGGGGGGCAGTAAAAACCATGGATGGGACAAGGGGTGGGCAGGGCACAGCGGTAGGGGGCATCCAGTTATTACGCACAAGCTTCGGATTAGTGGCTAGCAACCAGTGGGCCACAGCTTCATGTCTGCTCTGATAGCTACCGCTACCACACTTCATAGCTCCCAACTGCCCCTGATTTTGAGGGACTGTCCCTGATTTGGAGCAATGTCCCGGATTTCGAGGGACTGTCCCTGATTTGAAACAATGTCCCGGATTTTGAGGGACTGTCCCTGATTTGGAGCAATGTCCCGGATTTCGAGGGACTGTCCCTGATTTGGAGCAATGTCCCGGATTTCGAGGGACTGTCCCTGATTTGGAGCAATGTCCCGGATTTCGAGGGACTGTCCCTGATTTGGAGCAATGTCCCGGATTTCGAGGGACTGTCCCTGATTTGGAGCAATGTCCCTCTGTCCCTCTTTCCCCCTCATTTTGGTCTGATTCATATAGTTGTATACAAAATGCACTTTTTATCTTTCGTAAAAGTGTTTCCCAGTTCTAAAACTTTTCCTCCAATTTCTAAATTGCTGCATTTGTACATTTTAAAAGCCAATATAAAGGAATAGTAGTGGTAAAAAAAAAAGCACTTGTGGATTTAATTAACCTTTATTTTTTTTGGTTAATTCTCCTTTAAAGGGGTGTTTCAGGGGGGCGTGTCCTATGCCTAAATAAGTTTGTTAGTAGGTGTCCCTCATTCCCATCTCAAAATGTTGGGAGGTATGACACTTTGCTCCAACATACCCCGTTCTCCATCCCATCTGCCCCCTGACAGTTGACACAAAAAACACACCATGCATATGCAGCTACCTGTAGCCACAAGAAAGCAAATGATTGGCCACGCATGGGCAGTGCACACTCCCTGCGATAATGGACAGCTGGAGCAAAGGGGGCAAAGAAAGGGCACAACGTGGCACACCCATTCTACGGCATGCATTAGATAGGGGGGGTTGTTCTGCATCCTTGCTCTGAGAGCTGGATGAACCTGTCCCGGGGTACTGGTAAAAACTCAGGCACATTACTACTTCCAGCTGCTCCCCCTTAAGCTGCAAAGGCGGTGGATGGGGGTGTTCACATGTCGTGCCGACGCAGCAAGAATCATACTTGTGCTTGATGGGTAGTACCGCCCGACGAAAGCAACCCATTCAGCTAAATGGGGGCTGCGCCGCTACTGCCCTGTATTTACATGCAAGGAACACAGTTAACTGTTATGGCATAAAAACCATCCAGAACTTATAAAGCAGCAAAAAGCCTAAATTGATATTTTCTCCTTCTGGTTTTTGTCTACAGGTTTAGGTCTTGAAAGGAAATCACAGAAAAAAAACCTCTCCTCTGGCAGAAAGATGCTGACTTCAGCCACCTTGTAAAATCCCAGAATCCTCAACCATAAGCCTCGTTATGTAACTTCACAGGAATCCGAAACTCCAGCGCGGCTCAGAGAGCGAGGCTTGTAAAATATACTGAAGGTGCACCATGCATTTAATTCAATACAGATGTTCACTAAGAGGCTGCAGATGCTGTACAGGCCCCCTCCACCAGAGCATAGAAAGGCAACGTACACACAGCCCCCCCCCCCCCCAACAACCAATCAGATTTCACTGTACTGAACTGAGGTCGCTGAAATAGACTTTCTGATTGGTTGTCGTGGGTTACTGCACAGTGCCTTACTGTCTAAAGTTCAACTCCACCTTTGCTATCACTGTAAATAAATTAGTATGGGCCAGCTTGGTCCAAACAAAACATTACATAACAATGCTGGAGTTAAAGTGATTGTAAAGTCTTGTTTTTCTTTTTCTTTAAAAAAAACAAACATGTTATACTTACCCGCTTTGTGTAATGGTTTTGCACAGAGCAGCCCGGATCCTCCTCTTCTCGGGTCCCTCTTCGGTGCTCCTGGCCCCTCCCTCCTGTCAAGTGCCCCCACAGCAAGCACCTTGCTATGGAGGCACCCGAGCCGAGCCACAGCAAGCACCGGTCCATTCAGACACGGAGCCGCAGTTCAGCCCCGCCCCTTCTCTCTTCTAAATGGCTGACTTTGTTTGACAGCAGCTGGAGCCAATGGTGTTGTGTCTCAGCCAATCAGGAGGGAGAGTCCCAGATGGCCCAGTCACTTGTGGAGATCGCTGGATAGAGATGGGGCTCAGCTAAGTATTAGGGGGGAGCTGCACACAGAAGGTTTTTTATTTATCTTAATGCATAGAATGCACCTTCTGCCTTTACAACCACTTCAAGCCATAAAGGATTAAAAAAAAAAAAAAAAATCAAATAAAAACAATTATAGCATATACAATTGCCACACAAGTCATATTGTAATTGAATGTTATTAAAAACGATCTTTCCTTTTCAATCTGCAGCCGCTGTAATGTTTAACAAAAATGCAATATGGCAACCTGAAGGTGCTCTGTGTGATTGGCTCACTGATTTTCCCAGAAGTCTGCACTAAGATACAAGTCAGATTTTGGGCATCCCCTGCAGCAAAAATGTAATTCAAAAAAGGGAAATCACGTCTGAAGGGATGCATTGCCTGCCACTTTGCTCAGAGCCCTGCAGATTTTGTTGGCACAACTTGGGCCCCTTAGTACCAACTGAGCATCGTTTAAAGGCCACGGCCTGCCTGAGTATTGTTGCTGACCATGTCCATCCCTACAGTGTCCCCATCTTCTGATGGCTCCTTCCAGCAGGATAATGCACCATGTCACAAAGCTCCAATCATCTCACCACTGGACAATGAGGTCCCTGTCCTCCAATGGCCTCCACACTCACCACATCTCATCCAATAGAGCACCTTTGGGATGTGGTGGAATGGGAGACAAATCTGCATGAACTGTGTGATGCTATCATGTCACTATGGGGCAAAATCTCTGAGGAACGTTTCCAACACCTTGTTGAATCTATGCCACCAAGAATGAAGGCAAAAGGGGGTCCAACCCGCTACTAGCAAGGGGGACCTAATAAAGTGTCCGGTGAGTGTAGATTTTTGTTTCCTTTTTACTCTTTTTCCTTCTAGCAAAGCTCCCTCCTTTCTTCTAGCGGTTTAGCTATAACGACTAATACAAAAGACGCCACAATATACGTCAGACCCCGGTGTACCCCCCCAACCACGGCCATGAAGACCTGAGCAGGATACAGAGTTTCTGCCTCAAGTCTGCCGTAAAATCACGTTTAAACAAAAACGGTTTGCACATGGTCGGCTCCTTCCAGATTTTTGATTCCACACACATAAAAAGACTTTTATTGTCAAAAGCTGGTAATCACTGGATTGAGGAGGGGGAGGGGGTGGGGGGGGGGTCATCTCCTTCCAGCTATCGGACTCCGCTCCAAATGAAATTCACAGAAGCCAATTTTCCCTTGCACAGAAGAGCTGAAAGCACACAAAAGACAAAGCTATGGTGACCCGGAGGAGAAGAGTAAAACAATCAGAGTGAATCAGCTGAGAGACGGCTTAATGGGACTGCGGTCACCATGACTGATAAACCGACACGACACCCGCCAAGAGGAACATGTACTTTGTGATGTTTTGCAGCTCTATTTCCATCTACTGGATGAGAAAAAAAAAGGTTTAAAGGCAAGCCGAGACAAAGCTAAGAAACCAGAGTGAGAAACCTCTGAATAAAGCTGACATGGCCGTCCAGATGAGCATCCCAGGATGTGTGGCCCTGGAGTCACGGCAGGGCTCTCACCCGCTGAAAACCACTGCAATGCACTTCGCAAAATGGACATGTAGATAGGTCACACTTAGACCTGTCCTCATAAACAAAGCTCAGACGGATCTCTACAATTGTCCTTCTAATCCGAGCTTAGATGGACCTCTACCACTGTCCTTCTAAACAAAGCTTAGACGGATCTCTACGATTGTCCTTCCAATCAGAGATTAGATGGACCTCCACCACTGTCCTTCTAAACAAAGCTCAGACGGATCTCTACGATTGTCCTTCTAATCAGAGCTTAGATGGACCTCTACCACTGTCCTTCTAAACAAAGCTCAGACGGATCTCTACGATTGTCCTTCTAATCAGAGCTTAGATGGACCTCCACCACTGTCCTTCTAAACAAAACTTAGACGGATCTCTACTAGGGTTGCCAACCTCCCGCAGCATTTTTTACTGACAAAACATGGAAAATTTACTGGCGGAGCACTTTTTTTTTTTACTGGCGATCTGAGAAAATACAGAACTCCTATTGAAAACTAACACAGTGAGCATTTGAACAGTATAAACATGATATGGAAACACTGACAATACCTATAACAAAGTAATTTGCTTGATTTACACTTAAAAAGTCAACGCTGCATTAAATTATCAGCCCCTGATATTTATTGTCAGTTGTAAAAAAAAAAAAAAATCACAGATTTTTACAAACTGTCAGTAAATTTACTGGCAGTTGGTAACCCTGACCTCTACTATTGTCCTTCTAAACAAAGCTCAGATGGACCTTTACCACTGTCCTTCTAAACAAAGCTCAGATGGACCTCTACCATTGTCTTTATAAACAGAGCTCACAGACCACTACCATTGCCCCTATGAACAGAGTTCAGTAGGACCGCTACCAAACAAGAAGCACACACACCGCATCAGGCAATAATCAGGTCCATTGGGTTCCAGGTGCTAACCGTGGCTGACCACCGTTCACAAAGTGAAGAAAAGGAAGAAATTGGTTGCACACCAGACCATCAGATACTTGGTAAGAAATCCTTTGTTGTCGTATACCAGTCAAACATACAGGGTTACAGGTAGTTGACGCGTTTCACACAGATGTACCGTGCTTTTTCACAATGTCCTTAAAAAACAAAGCTCAGGTGGACCTCTACCATTTCCCTTAAAAACAGGGCTCAGGTGGACCTCTACCATTGGCCTTGAAAAACAGAGCTCAAATGGACCTTTACCATTGGCCTTGAAAAACAGAGCTCTGATGGACCTCTACCACTGGCCTTATAGATGGAGCTCAGACAGACCTCTACCATTGTACATGTAAACAGAGCTCAGGAGGACCTCTACTATTGTCCTTATAAAAACATAGCTCAGATGGACGTCTACCATTGTCCTTATAAACAGAGCTCAGGCAGACCTCTACCATTGTTCTTATAAACAAATCTCAGATGGACTTCTACTATTGTCTTTATAAACAGAGCTCAGGCAGACCTCTACCACTGTACATGTAAACAGAGCTCAGGAGGACCTCTACCATTGTCCTTATAGATGGAGCTCAGGCAGACCCCTACCATTGTCCTAATAAACAAAGGTCAGTTGGACTTCTATCATTGTCCTTCTAGATGGAGCTCAGGAGGACCTCTACCATAGTCCTAATAAACAAAGCTCAATTGGACTTCTACCGTTGTCCTTAGAGATGGAGCTCAGGAGGACCTCTACCATTGCCCTTATAAAGAAAGGTCAGCTGGACTTCTAGCATTGTCCTTAGAGATGGAGCTCAAGAGGACCTCTACCATTGTTCTTATAGACAAATCTCAGATGGGCTTCTACCATTGTTCTTATAAACAAATCTCAGATGGGCTTCTACCATTGTTCTTATAAACAGAGCTCAAGGCAAAAAGGTAAATGGCCATCCCCCTTTACCACAAGCTGTGAACTAATTCAACAGCATAGGTTGCAGGCCCTGCCCCTTTTTGCACACTCTTCTGAAGAAGCGCCCAAGGCTGCCTCTTCTACCTACCCCTTGGCCTGGCCCAAGGAGTAAGGAGGGGGTATGTAGATGAGAAGAGGGAGTGTTTTGTAGCCCAGCACAATAGAATAGAGGCAGGGAGGACAACACTGCTTGAGATTTCGGTGCAGCAGAAGCAGTGTTGTCAGCTTGCTGCAAACAATTAGAAGCTCACTGGATTTCTGGCAGATATTCGGGTATTTTTTTCTATACTTAGAGTATTTTAAAGAAGCAAAAACCAGTAGGAACGTACATGTATTTCGGAGACATTGAATTAAAAAAAAAAGTCCCCGACCTACATTTTGGAGTCTAGTTAAGCAACTTTCATTCAATGACTGGGGATTTAGTTTAAACCTGATGTATATACAGATTTCAGGAAGTTAGACGCCATGAAATATTATGTAAATATCAAAAACTTCAACACCACGGCAATGTGACCGATTGGTTTCTGATATCCCGGCCGCACACAGGCGGTATTTTCCAGACAGAACAAGTCGGTGCACAGCCCTTCTCAGATCCTGCCAGTTCCCCTTGTTCTAAGGAGACCAAAACCTGGTCCCTCTCCAGCTCCGAGACTCTCGGCGAGGAGGCACTTGCCCGACGCATTGTCGCGGTGACACCGCTAGCGCGTCCTGGAGGGCGTGTTTAGCAGGTTTAATTTGTGTGTAGAGACAAAACAATACAAGGGATAGATGCAGAGGAAAACCTCACAATAATGCTCTATAATTATGTTATTCAGGGTATTACAAGCTGCTCGCCGCTTCATTCCGGAGAACAAAGGCCGCTCTCGGCATGAGGAGCAGCGAGGAGAGGGGTTTAGTGAAACAGATCAGGCGGAGGCTTACAGATAAGGGCTCGCTGTCACCAATGCCACTCGGCGCACAAGATGGAATACAAAAACAGGTCATACACAGAGGACAGGTGGTGCCTGCTGCATAGGATGGGAGATAATGGGCCCCTTTCGCTGGGCGGGAGGTAAAGGGCCCCCTTCGCTGGGTATGAGTGCTGGGACATTTCATGCAGAGGGAATTATTCTACTCCCTCCCATCATGAACTTCCCTTGCTGGTAACAAACTGACTGGGTGGCAGCCTTTTTTGTTTCTGGCCCACACATAGGAGGCGTTCAGCTTCCTCGTGCAAGTGTGGACCTCCGGTGTATTTCTCCACCAGCCTCCGCTCAGTCTCCTCCACCCCTTTCTACCAATTCCTCCACCCCTTTCTACCAATTCCTCCAGCAGCCTCTGCTCAGTCTCATCCACCCCTTTCTACTAATTCCTCCACCAGCCTCCGCTCAGTCTCCTCCACCCCTTTCTACCAATTCCTCCACCAGCCTCCGCTCAGTCTCCTCCACTCCTTTCTACCAATTCCTCCAACAGTCTCTGCTCAGTCTCCTCCACCCCTTTCTACCAATTCCTCCACCAGCCTCTGCTCAATCTCCTCCACCCCTTTCTACCAATTCCTCCACCAGCCTCTGCTCAGTCTCCTCCACCCCTTTCTACCAATTCCTCCACCAGCCTCATCTCAGTCTCCTCCACCCCTCTCTGCCACTTGAGTCACCAGCCTCCACTCAGTCTCCTCCACCCCTTTCTAACAATTCCTCCACCAGCCTCCGCTCAGTCTCCTCCACCCCTTTCTACCAATTCCTCCCCAAGCCTAAGCTCAGTCTCCTCCACCCCTTTCTACCAATTTCTCCACCAGCCTCCTCTCAGTGTCCTCAATCCCTTTCTACCAATTCCACCACCAGCCCCATCTCAGTTTCCTCCACCTCTCTCTACCAATTTCGCCACCAGCCTCATCTCAGTCTCCTCCACCCCTCTATACCAATTCCTCCACCAGCCTCCGCTCACTATCCTCCACCCCTTTCTACCAATTCCTCCACCAGCCTCCGCTCAGTCTCCTCCACCCCTTTCTACCAATTCCTCCACCAACCTTCTCTCAGTGTCCTCAATCCCTTTCTGCCAAATGCTCCACCAGCCTCTGCTTTGTCTCCTTCACCCTTCTCTACCCATTCCCCCACCAGCCTCATCTCAGTCTCCTCCCCGCTCTGCCATTTGACCCATCCAGCCTCCATTTAGTGTCCTCCACCCCTCTCTATCAATTCCTTCCCCAGCCTTCGCTCCGTGTCCTTCACCCCTCTCTGCCAATCCCTCTTCTGGCTTCTGCTTGCCCAGTGAATTAAATTCAAAACACCTATCTTGTTTCTAAATATCACCCAAACCATCCTCTTTGCTCCTCCCAATACCTCCTTCTCTATAGCTCCATTTTCTCCTCCTCCTATGCTCGTATCCAGGACTTTTCCAGAGCTTCTACCATTCTCTGGAACTCTCTACCCCAATCTGTCAAGCTATCTGCTACTCTGGCTGTCTTTGGGAGATTTCCCGAAACTCATCTCTTTAGGGAAGGCTATCCCAATTTTTACTTTCTCCGTCCACAACACACATTTATTACTTTTTAATTTACTTTCCCTTCAAATTGTAAACGCTTACAATTATTATCCTCCCAACACATTTGTCTTGAATTTTATTGTAATTGTGCTGTTTGCATTTATATTGTAAAGTGTTGTTGCAAACGGTTGGTACTATATAAATCCTGTGTAATTATTATAATAATAATAATAATAATAAATAATAATATTAAAAATTGTTGAATATGTTGACATGCTAATATATTGATAATTGAAATGCTAAATATATAATTTTTACACAGCAAACTACCCCCCTGAGGAAGACCTTGTAGGTCGAAACCCGTCGGAAATCCTATACAACAGACATTGGATTATAATGCTGTGTATAATTTTTATGTATTTTTCAATGGTTATACATCCCCCGACCAGAGCTCATATTTTAATAACAATTGTTTAATTTTAGGACCTCTCAATACAGAACCCTTTCTTAACATTTATTTCTTTAATTTACTTACCCTGCTGCGGAAAAACCCCACTGGGGGAACCTACCATATTGTATCTCTTTGCGTGCGGCAGCACCAATATCACTCACAACCTGTCTTTCTCATGCTATATAATAATAATAATAATATGGCAAATGAAGCCACAAATCTGCATAGCAGGAACACCTCCGACCACGATCACTGCCTGGCAGTCACCACAGAGATAAGTCTGTGGTCCATGGTCCATTTATGGACCTCAACAAAACACCAAATACGCCAAGGACGCCGCCCAATGACAGCAGCACCGCGAGCAACCCTAAAAGTACAAGTTGAAATAAATGGAAACTTACTGTCCGCCTGTGTCAGGGTGATAGAGGAGCAGAGGAGCAGCGCCAGGATGATGAGCAGGGTCTGGCGAAGGTAAGGCACCATGTTGGAAAGCAGACTCCACTCCAGGTCTGGTGATAAGTGGTCAATACATCCAGCGTTTTATAGCATCAAGATTCACTCCTGCAAATGGGGAAAAGAAAACAGCCGGGTGAGAACGGGACCGCAGAAAGAGTTTAATATAAAAATCTGTAAACATAAACAAAGTTCAATCTGTAATGAGCCCTTATTGCCTGAAAGTCACTGTTAACATTTAACTTCAAGAAGCCGTGAAATTGAGAGATGGGGCATTTGCTTAAAGCTGAACTCCAGGTGACATACAGATTTGGGAGCTGCAAAATTATTTATATTTATCATCCAGTCCTGAAATTTACACAGCTCACCCACACCGAACAGGAGGGGGGGGGGGATGATTTTTCTTTTCTGAAAGTTCAGTAACATTTATAGGTTTGGCTATTCCCCAGTCTGTGACTGGACAGTGAAAGGAGAAGCAGCAGGCTGAAAAGATGATCTGTCACTCTGCTCTCTCCTATCAGCGTGTCCTTTGTTGGCACATGAGCACTGCAGCACAACAGACTGGCTCTGTGTTGCTTCTCCCTCTGCCAGTCTGAGCTCTGCTGTACAGGCACTTGAAGAGGCCAGGTCATATTCAGTTACATTTAATGATGTATTAATAAAAGGCAGAGCTGCAATCATTTGGGTATTTTATATCTGTCTGGATTTCAGCTTGAATGCAAATAGTCTGTGTGTTACGGTTCAGTAGGAAGGTCTTCATTGCTACTAATTAGAGCCACTGTCAGGGAGGGGCTTATTAAATAGGGCAGTGCAAAGAGAAAATAAAGGCCCACCCCTTTCATTCATTGGATTTCAGTGCTTTCAATTGTGGAGACTTAACGTCACATGTGGGCGTTACCTAGGGTGATCTGCATGCAAATATAGCCTACCCAGGAACACCCACTCCTCCAGACTGACACCACCCATCAAGGCATTTTGATATTTGTATAACTCCTGCCAAGAGCCGCCCACTGCTTACATCAGGATTGAGGGCCCTAGAGAGGAGCACAGAGTACAGCACCCTGCCGGCCCCTCCTACCAACCATGATCTTCCTCAGGGCCAGGACAAGAAGGTGGGCAGGAGGGGCGGCTGCCCTGGGCACTGTGGTATCATGCGAGGTAGTGGAGCGTGCGAGGAGTTTGCAGGGGGGATTTGACTGGAGGAGGAATCTGGAGGCAGCAGGGGGTAAGAATTGTTCTAGAAGGGAAATTTGTGTGTGTGCTAGGAGTGGTGATTGGGGGGGGGGGGGGAATTTGTGATGGGAGGGGGATGGGAGAAGAGGATTTATGCTACCCTGTTTCCCCGAAAATAAGACCTAGCGTGATTGTCGGTGATGGCTGCAATATAAGCCCTACCCCCCAAATAAGCCCTACCCTGTTTCCCGAAAATAAGCCCTACCCTGAAAATAAGACCTACAAGGACTTTAACTAGGGCTTATTTGGGGGGTAGGGCTTATATTGCAGTAATCACCGACAATCACGCTAGGTCTTATTTTCGGGGAAACAGGGTAGGAGGGTGCTGAGAGGGTGAATCTGGTAGAGGGGCAAGGGGATTTGTACTAGGATTACATTTTTTTCTGGGGGGGTGGTATTTGTGCTAGGAGGGGGGGGGGTTGGATTTTTAAATTGTGTACTTGGCAGGGAATGGAGGGGGCAGAGAGCTGTGCTGGGAGGGGTGATTTTATCAGTGGGGTGGTTTTACTGGTAGGAGGGAGGTAATCATGCAGATTAGTGGCCAATTTATTATAATTTTTATTTTTTTTTGGGGGGGGGGGGGAGATTTTTTTCTGACACGTAATGCTCATACATCATTGTGGGGAGGGGGGACGGTTTGTCATCTTCACCTGGGCTCTAGGGGACCTTGTCCTAGCACTGATCTGCCCGTATTGTATAGAGAAGTACAGAGATCCAGTAATGAGGTCACTGGGTCTAAAATGATGTAATGAAAGCAAAAGGTTTTATTTAAAATATGATTAGCACATTAGCATGTTTTATTTATTTTTTCCTCCCTAAGTCCTCTAGAAGGATTGGTCAGCTCAGTGTGAATTATCCATGGGTCAGATATTGTGAAACGTCCCCGTATAAACCCGATGCGGTCTGACATTCATTCACACGCATCCATACCCGCCACCTTCCTGCGCCAATCTGTTCCCCCTTGAACTCCGCCCCCCTCTCCTTCCACCAAGCTGTCAATCAGCCCTCACCTGCCATCTCCTAAATACTATGCAGGCTTCAATCTTCTCTACAATTACGCTTCCATTAGGATCGGCATCAAGGGGTCACCGCGAAGAAGCAGCCAGCAAAATCCCAGACGCCAAAACCGTAACTGTAGCAAGCCCAGGCTGGAATGAGAGGTTCTCAATCTACTTTATTCGATTGGATAGGCAGGAGTGAATCGACCGGGAAACATTTGCATTGAAATATGAATGTTACACAGGCGTGCCAGCAAGGGGTTAAAAAAACAAAAAAAAACAAAAAAAAAAAAAACGGGAAAAAACAAGAGTAGAGAAGAGACTAAAAAGTAACCCAACAGACAATACAAGGCCTTGTACTGATAGAATGGATTAATAATCTATAGCTTTCTTCAATAAGACCAATCACTATAACAGCATACATGCCAACTGTCCCGGATTGGCTGGGACAGTCCCGCATCTTGGTCCTCTGCCCCCCCCAATGCCCTCTGTCCGGGGACATGTCTTGGGATCACAGCTTCAATCTTATCTGAGTTACGGCAAATAGACATAGGTATAGGTGGGACCAAACCCATGAATGGTCCCAGGATCATTGTATCTAACAGTGTCCCGGGATCATCGTATCTAACAGTGTCCCGGGATCATCGTATCTAACAGTGTCCCGGGATCATTGTATCTAAACAGTGTCCCGGGATCATCGTATCCAACAGTGTCCCGGGATCATCGTATCTAACAGTGTCCCGGAATCATCGTATCCAACAGTGTCCCGGGATCATCGTATCCAACAGTGTCCCGGATCATCGTATCCAACAGTGTCCCGGAATTATCGTATTTAACAGTGTCCTCCAAAAGACCCAAACACCACCTCCAAGATATCAAAAAATGTACGTCATATAGAAGTCCATAATAATTCCCATGGATACAAGCAGGGCTTTTTTTCCAGCGGGAAATGTGGGGGGAACGCAGTTCCGGTACCTCCACCACTGAATGTATGCAATGGCAGGGGCGCTGGAGGGTCTATTGATGATGGCTGCTGGAGGATCTATTGTCGCTGGTGGAGATCTATTTTTTGCATGGTGGTCTACTGTTGCTGGGGAGATCTAGCATCACAGGGGGGGGGGGGGTCAACTTGTTGACTGGGAGGGATCTAATGTTGAGAGAAAGGTCTATTTGTGCTGGCTGCTAGAGGATCTATGGATACTGGCTGCTGGTAGATCTGTTATAGATCTCCATACAGGGGGGTCTATTGTTGCTGGGGTGGTATTTTGTTGCAAGGGGTTCCATTGTTGCGGAGGGGGTTTATTGTTGCTGGGGGTCTATTGTTGCTGGATGCAGGGGATCTATTTTACTTCTTTTCTTGTTCCATACAAATGACTCCACAAAAAGCCCACAAAATGATACTTATCTCTGTATTCTCTAAAAGGGGCCATATTGAGAGGTGGGTAGGGGCGGAACTAAGCAACAGTGCTCGGAGGTGGGTAGGGGGTGGAACTAAGCAACAGTGCTCGGAGGTGGGTAAGGGGTGGAACTAAGCAACAGTGCTCGGAGGTGGGTAAGGGGTGGAACTAAGTAACAGTGCTCGGAGGTGGGTAAGGGGTGGTACTAAGCAACAGTGCTCGGAGGTGGGTAGGGGGCAGAGACAAGGGGTGACTCAGAAAGGGGGAGATTCCAGCATCTACTGAGAAAAAAAAGCCCTGGGTACAAGTGTGTTCCCAAGCCAAAACCTTTTTTTTTCTAACATGTATGTGATCTCAATGTTAAATGTTAGCAGAACCCAGTACAAGGAAACGCAGTCTGCCTGTCATGCTGATCCAATGGCGTTCTGACCTGATTTTGCATGCTCTTTCTGGGACTGTGAAGTGTTGCAGCCAGAGACATCTCTAAAGTCTATCTGAACCCAAAAAAACAAAAATGTAATCCATTGCAGCTTGCCTGTCCTTAGATGTGGTGGCTGCATTGTTTTTTGTTTTTTTGTTTTTGTTTTTTGGCTTTTTCCCCCTTTAATTTTTACATGTTGGTCCTGCCAGTAACACACTTCCTGTCCTAGGGAGACAACACTCACTCCTCCACTGTATCAATGGAGGGAGCAAGATTTACCAGGCTGGACTTCAAACGTCCTCCTCTCTTTTTCTCCATTATGTGGTGGATGGGGGGGATTAGTAGTTTATAGAATGTTGAAAACATTGTTTTTGCTTTTAGTTTATGGTGTACATACAACATATGGCCCACCCCGGCCTTCATTGGAGGGATTGGGGACACAGTAGACCCCCCTGTATATTAGTGATACGAGGCAGGAGGGATCAGGAGAGCTGGATCCATCAATATGTGACCACAGATATCAGACAATGAGGCTGGAGCTCTTCCCCCTCCCAGGCTGGGAAGAAGCATATGTTGTACTGTCATCCACCTCCCTAGAAGATCCCGGGAAGGAACAGAAGGAGAACATTTTTAATGAGGAAGCCGCCATCTATTATTCATGGAGGAGACAAATCACTTATATGTGAACTTATCCCAAGCCACAAAAACTCTGCACAGTCCCTGGCATAGGCACAGCGGGGCAGGTGGTGGGATGGAAGCAGGGCAGGTGGGGAGATGGGAACGGGGCAGGTGGGGGGATGGGAGCGGGGTGCTTTGTGAGCAACTAAGTTAAAGGCAAGCTCCGGACAAACAGAAAAATGAACATTTTTGCTGCAGTGCAGCTCCAGCTTTTATCATTGTTGATTTTTAGCATTAGGTAGGGGGGTCAGGGGGTAGAATAAACCTCTGTCTGTTTTTTTTAATGGTCTCTATTTCCACTGAATTCCTCACTTCCTGTCCCGGTGACAACCCGTGTGTGTCAGGATGTAACAGGTAGTCAGATAACACACAGAGGGCAACAGAAAACTGAACAGGTCCTAAATGTTCCCCAATCTACCCAAAACTAAACACGATTCTGACTGGAGTTGGGCGAATACATTTTTATTTCCAGGAACCAAACCTCTGTAAAAAAAAAAAAAAAAAGCCAGTGTGTCCTCGATTACAGCACTGCCCCCCCCCCCCCCCCGTACCCAGCATACAGTTATGCCCCCCTGTACCCAGCATACAGTTATACCCCCGTACCCAGCATACAGTTATACCCCCTTTTACCCAGCATACAGTTATACCCCCCTGTACCCAGCATACAGTTATACCCCCTTTTACCCAGCATACAGTTATACCCCCCTATACCCAGCATACAGTTATACCCACCCCCCTGTACCCATACAGTTCTACCCCCTGTACCCAGCATACAGTTATACCCACCCCTTTACCCAGGATACAGTTATATCCCCCCCCCCTCCCTGTACCCAGTATACAGTTATACCCCTCTGAACCCAGCATATAGTTATACTTTCCTGTAGCTAGCATATAGTTATACCCACCTCATACCCACCATACATTTAAGCCCCCCTGTACCCAGCATAGTTATACAGCCTTGTACCCAGCATACAGTTATACCCCCCTGTACCAAACATAATTATACTTCCCTCTACCCAGCAAACAGTTATATCCCCTGTACCCAACATAGTTATACCCCCCTGTACAGTTATACCCCCCTGTACCCAGCGTACAGTTATACCCCCTGTACACAGCCTAAAGTTATTCTCCCCTGTACACAGCGTACAATTTTACCCCCCTGTACCCAGCGTACAGTTATACCCCCCTGTACCCAGCATACAGTTATACCCCCCTGTACCGAGCATACAGTTATACCCCCCTGTACCCAGCATACAGTTATACCCCCCTGTACCCAGCATACAGTTATACCCCCTGTACCCAGCATACAGTTATACCCCCCTGTACCCAGCATACAGTTATATCCCCCTGAACACGTCATACTGTTATATCTTCATAAACCCAGTATACAGTTATGCCATAGTAAAACCAGAATACTAGCACTATACGCTTATGTACCCAGCATACGGTTGTACCCCTTGTACCCAGCATTCAGTTATACCCCTTTGTACCCAGCATACGGTTATACCCCTTTGTACCCAGCATACGGTTGTACCCCTTGTACCCAGCATTCAGTTATACCCCTTTGTACCCAGCATACGGTTGTACCCCTTGTACCCAGCATACAGTTATACCCCTTGTACCCAGCATACAATATACTTTCTTGTATCTACCATAGGTACCTCCTATCATGTACCTAGCAGACCATTATCTTCCCTTACCCAGCATAGTTACCCCCCATACCCAGCACACTGATATACCCCTTGTATCCAGCTTACAGGTATACTTCCCTGGTACACGGGCGTACCATTATACCCCCTGTACCACTATCCCTGCTGTATTCACATTAGCTTCTAATCTTGACATAGCAATGCAGTCATTGGTGAGACCCACCAGACTGGGGTCAGGCGTTCTGCACCCCCCCCCCCCCTCTCCTTGCGCCCAATGAGGCAGAGCCTGAGAGAGCCATGGCGGATGCACTCCTTTCAATCTCTCCCTTGGCGCTGCCTCTATAACCTGATTAACAGCTCCCTTTCCTGTGCCAGGAGCAGCTCTGCGTGACATAAGTGGAGAAGTAATGGCGGCGTCCGCAACCTGAAAGCCTGTTTTATAGGTTTAATCGCTGGAAAATGTCATTTTTTTTTCTACTTACAAACTACAGTACAGTATATACTGCAAAGGAGAAGAGAAAGCTCGCACTATATTCTTCTGATCAGAACTGTAATGACTGACTGAGCCGTCCTGCAAAACGGAAGATGGATTTTCCTATTGTACCCAAATATTTTCCCAACATTTGTCCCTAAAGTGCCCGATACTGAACTATGATTACATATTATAGGAGAAGGATTTCTGAATGTTACCCCCCAGGATATCATACCCTCCAACATGGCAATTGTTCAGTCCCCAGAGTAGAGGCCACCATGCAGCAACACTTTGATATGCAAATACTGACTTTTTGAGAAAGTCAATGACTTAAACATAGTTTCTTATTGGTGATATAAAGTGGTGGGCGGCCTCAATCTCCATAGGGTGCTGCACAAAGTCCCGCCTTCCACTTTCTCCAAGTTGTGATCTGCATATTGGAGGTCCTCGGGTTAGGAAAAGGGATTACTTGACAGATGTAAACCCAATCTCTAAAATCTCATATATGCTTTCACATGGCTCTGTCCTGTATTTTTCATCCTTTGTAAATCTGCAGCATTCATTAAAATAATTCCTGGTGATCCCGCCATTAAGATCCTGGTATATCAATGATATGCTCAGCTACTCAAAAGGTGTGATACAGCCAATCAGCCATGACAGGCCCAGGAAAATGACATTCAAAGTGCACTAAGTGACAGCAGCTAGAGTGTGCGGGAGATGAAAGGATGAAAAGCTGGCTTCTGATTGGTAGCTAGGGGTTACAGCGCTCTGCTCATCATCTTATTAAATAAGCCAGGGTGGCTGAAGCTGGATCTTCCACTAAACTGTGTGATCAGCATTTCAGCCACCGCAGGTAACATCAGAGAGGGAAGCATTCCGCCAACGCACAGATTACTGGCTGAGGTCTGGGCTGGAGACATTCCGGAGCCGGATTCTCAGAAACCCCGACTGGCACCCATCCCTGGGTCCTGCCACTCTCCCCTCCTCCAATCTACCCACAGAG
>JBBDGP010004903.1:107500-168337 GCA_037952835.1 Lithobates septentrionalis | reverse complement strand
CTGAGCCATAATTGGCCAAAGCCACCCTGGCTTTGGCCAATTACGGCTCTCTGTACACACGGCGCTGTGATTGGTCAAGCATGCGGGTCATAGTGCCTTGGCCAATCATCAGCCAGCAATGCACTGCGATGCCGCAGTTAATTATGGGCTGTGACGCGCCACTTGAATTTTGCACGAACGACCCATAACGTTCGCAATTCGACGAACGGTTGAACATGCGATGTTCAAGTCGAACATGGGTACGACTGGAACTCGAAGCTCATCCCTAGTTTTGAGTTACAGAGGAGGTCTAGGGCTAGAATTATTGCTCTCGCTCTAACGATCGCGACAATGCCTCACATGTGTGGTTTGAACACCGTTTTCATATGTTGGGCGGGACTTACGTATGCGTTCGCTTCTGCGTGCGAGCTCACGGGGACAGGGGCGCTTTAAATAATTTTTTTTTTTATTGTTAATTTGACTTTTTTTTTGTTTGACACTTTTTTGGGGTAAGAGGTGGTAGTCCTCTCATGTGACCCAGAACTTGGCACCCGGCAAGTTAATGGGAAGCATGGAGGAAAGGTCCATCATCCACCAATGTCACCATTCTACTACTCTGAGGAGATCAGGATTTTTTTTACATCTTATGATTGCTTATAACAGAGAATATCACTGTGATAAGCAACCATTATTAATGAATGAAATAGAATTATTCAGTGTGTATTGTTGTGATTGGCTGTGATTGGACCAATCACAGAGCTCACATAGTACACAATGAATGGCATGAATCAAAGCCATCCATTGTGTACAATTGTCATGTGATCTGCAGTGATTGGTCACAGTGATCACATGGTACTGGCAGTGGGCCGGTACACTCATCTGTCATCCTTTGGGTTATGACTGAGACCCTTCTATGCAGAAACGCGTCAGGTTTCTGTGAGTTTTTATCCCTGTGGAAGGATTCAGAAAAGGAAGATATGACTGCTGCTCTCTGACGTGCCGATCGATTTGTATGACTAAACACTCGCTTGTCTTCCCCCCACCTAATACTGGCTGTCAGGTCACCCCCTCCCCCTCCCTTCCTTATTTCCTCCTCATGACTGAAGCTCTCAGGCTTTGGACGGGTGATTTCACAATGTATGGATGATGTCATCCCACATGACCCCGCCTTCTTCCTCTTGCATCATAACGACCAAGAGAACATATCCAGTAAATGCTCCTTGATGGGCTCATTGGTGGATCCAGCTCATCCTCGCACCCCCTTGTTGTAGCGTCACCCCCAACGCTGTCTAAGTGCTTCCCTCAGATCAACGCCATGAAAAGGATAGGGGAACGTACAGGAAAGGAGGGAAGCTTCTGAGGTAAGAGGATTTATTGGAATACCCTTAGCTGCTCTGCTGACTAGATTTCTTATCTTGAGTCCTGATATAAAGGTGTGATGTACATAGAGGGCACGGGCTGCTGACATTGTGGGGAGCCCCCCTAGTTCTCCCCCCACACCTCCTTATATTTCTGTCCTCTTCTGTTACCCCCCGCCCTCTGTGACCTGTCCTTGCTTTATGCTTTCCTATCTCATGTATACCCATTCCTTTAAATAACATGTATGGGGGAGTGTCCTAATCCTGGGGGTGTCCTCATCCTGGCGGAGTGTCCTCATCCTGGCGGAGTGTCCTAATCCTAGGGTGTCCTAATTCTGGGGGTATCCCAATCCTGGGGTGTTCTAATCCTGGGGGTGTCCTCATACTGGCAGGGTGT
Source organism: Lithobates septentrionalis (assembly GCA_037952835.1). Taxonomy (NCBI): domain Eukaryota; kingdom Metazoa; phylum Chordata; class Amphibia; order Anura; family Ranidae; genus Lithobates; species Lithobates septentrionalis. Next base: position 166,603 of record JBBDGP010004903.1, on the reverse strand, counting down.
CCTAATCCTAGGGTGCCCTAATCATGTGTTCTAATCCTAGGGTGTCCAAATCCTGGGGGCGTCCAAATCTTGGGGATGTCCTAATGCTAGGGGGGTCCTAATCCTGTGGTTGTCCTAATCCTGGGGGTATCCTAATCATGGTGGTGTCCTAATCCTAGGGTGTCCTAAATGTTGGGGCGTCCCACTCCTGGGGCTGTTTAAATCCTAAGGGCATCCTAATCTTGCTGGTTTGCTAATCCTGGGGGTGTCCTAATCCTGAGGGTGTCCTAATCCTGGGGGGTGGTCTAATCCTAGGGGCATCCAAATCCTGGGGGTGTCTAAATTCTGGGGGCATCCCAATCCTGGGGGTGTTCTAATCCTAGGGGTTGTCCTAATCCTGGGGGTGTCCTAATCCTAGGGTGTCCTAATCCTGGGGGCATTCCAATTCTGGGGGTGTTCTAATCCTGAGGGGGTCCTAATCTTGCTGGTGTCACAATCCTGGTGGTGTCCTAATCCTGGGGGTGTCCTAATCCAGGGGGGTCCTAATACTAGGAGTGTCCTAATCTTAGGGGTGTCCTAATCCTGGGGGTGTCCTAATCCTAGGAGTTTCCTATTCCTCGGAGTGCCCTAATCCTGGGATGTCCTAATCCTGGGGGTGTCCTAATCCTGGGATTGCCCTATTTCTGGGGGTGTCCTAAATCTGGGTTGTCCTAATCCTGCTGGTGTCCTAATCTTGGGGGTGTCCTAATTCTGGGGGTGTCCTAATCCTAGGGTGTCCTAATTGTGGGGGCGTCCCAATCCTGAGGGTGTTCTAATCCTGGGGGCATCCTAATCTTGCTGATTTCCTAATCCTGGGGGTGTCCTAATCCTAGGGGGTGTTCTAATCCTAGGGGCATCCAAATCCTGGGGGTGTCTAAATCCTCAGGGCGTCCCAATCCTGGGGGTCTTCTAATCCTAGGGGTTATCCTAATCCAGGGGGTGTCCTAATCATGGGGGCATTCCAATCCTGGGGGTGTTCTAATCCTGAGGGCGCCCTAATCTTTCTGGTGTCATAATCCAGGTGGTCCTAATACTAGGAGTGTCCTAATCTTAGGGTTGTCCTAAGCCTGAGGGTGTCCCAATCCTGGGAGTTTCCTATTCCTGGGAGTGCCCTGATCCTGGGGTGTCCTAATCCTGGGGGCGTCCTAATCCTGGGAGTTTCCTAATCCTGGGAGTGCCCTAATCCTGGGGGTGTCCTAATCCTGGGGGTGTCCTAATCCTGGGGGTGTCCTAATCATGGGATTGTCCTAATCCTGGGAGCGTCCTAATCCTGGGGGCGTCCTAATCCTGGGGGCATCCTAATCTTGCTGGTGTCCTAATCCTGGGGGTGTCCTAATCCTGGGGGTGTCCTAATCCTGGGGTTGTCCTAATCCTGGGGATGTCCTAATCCTGGGGTTGCCCTACTTCTTCGGTTGTCCTAATCCTGGGAGGTTGGGGTGTGTCCTAATCCTGGGTGTGTCCTAATCCTGGGGGCGTCCTAATCCTGGGGGCGTCCTAATCCTGGGGGCATCCTAATCCTGGGGTTGTCCTAATCCTGGGGTGTACTAATCCTGGAGGTGTCCTAGTCCTGGAGGTGTCCTAGTCCTGCAGGTGTCCTAGTCCTGCAGGTGTCCTAATCCTGCAGGTGTCCTAATCCTGCAGATGTCCTAATTTGTGAGTTGTCCTAATCCTGGGGGGTGTCCTAATCCTGGGGGGTGTCCTAATCCTGGGAGTTTCCTATTCCTGGGAGTGCCCTAATCCTGGGGTTTTCCTAATCCTGGGGGTGTCCTAATCCTGGGGTTGTCCTAATCCTGGGGGCTTTCTAATCCTGGGGTTGTCCTAATCATGGGGGCATCCTAATCCTGGGGTTGTCCTAATCCTGGGGGTTGTCCTAATCCTTGGTTTGTCCTAATCCTTGGGTTGTCCTAATCCTTGGGTTGTCCTAATCCTGGGGGTGTCCTAATCCTGGGGACGTCCAAATCCTGGGGGCGTCCTAATCCTGGGAGCATCCTAATCTTTCTGGTGTCCTGATCCTGGGGTTGTCCTAATCCTGGGGTTGTCCTAATTCTGGGGTTGTCCTAATCATGGGGTTGTCCTAATTCTGGGGGTGTCCTAATCCCGGGGGGGTGTCCTAATCCTGGGGGCGTCCTAATCCTGGGGCATCCTAATCCCGGGGGGTGTCCTAATCCTGGGGTTGTCCTAATCCTGGGGTTGTCCTAATCCTGGGGGCGTCCTAATCTTGGGGGCGTCCTAATCTTGGGGGCATCCTAATCTTTCTGTTGTCCTAATCCTGGGGGTTTCCTAATCTTGGGGTTGTCCTAATCCTGGGGTTGCCCTACTTCTTGGGTTATCCTAATCCTGGGGGTGTCCTAATCCTGGGGGGTCCTAATCCTGGGGTGTACTAATCCTGGAGGTGTCCTTATATTGGGTTTGTCCTAATTCTTGTGTTGTCCTATTCCTGGGGGGTGTCCTTATCCTGGGGGAGTCCTAATCCTGGGAGTGCCCTAATCCTTGGGTTGTCCTAATCACGGGGGCATCCTAATCCTGGGGGTTATCCTAATCCTGGGGGTGTCCTAATCCTGGGGTTGCCCTGCTTCTTGGGTTATCCTAATCCTGGAGGGGTCCTAATCCTGGGGTGTACTAATCCTGGAGGTGTCCTAATCCTGGGTTTGTCCAAATTCTAGGGGGTGTCCTAATCCTGGGTGTCTTAATCCTGGGCGTGTCCTAATCCTGGGCGTGTCCTAATCCTGGGCGTTTCCTAATCCTGGGAGTGCCCTAATCCTGGGGGTGTCCTAATCCTGGGGGCGTCCTAATCCTGGGGGCGTCCTAATCCTGGGGGCGTCCTAATCCTGGGGGCGTCCTAATCCTGGGGTTGTCCTAATCATGGGGGCACCCTAATCATGGGGGCATCCTAATCTTGCTGGTGTCCTAATCTTGCTGGTGTCCTAATCCTGGGGATGTCCTAATCATGGAGGCATCCTAATCCTGGGGGGTGTCCTAATCATGGGGGCATCCTAATCCTGGGGGCATCCTAATCCTGGGGGCATCCTAATCCTAGGGGTGTCCTAATCTTGCTGGTGTCCTAATCTTGCTGGTATTCTAATCCCGCGTGTGAAGGGACATCCCTGTGCTGTACAGAAAATTTTACAGCAGCGCTGATATTTAAAAAAGGGAATGAAATTTCCAGCAAATCACATTTCATTGTCGGCTTCTTTGCCCCTGCACAGGACACTCCCCCTACACAGGACACACCCCCTACACAGAAAACACCCCCTACACAGGACACACCCCCTGCATGGGTGAAGTAGGATCCTGAGCATTTCCATAAAGACTTGCCTCACCAGTAGGGATGAGCCCGATGTTCCAGTCGAACTTAAGTTCGATGCGAAAATCAGATGTTCGCCTGTTAGCTGAATAGCGAACAATTTGGGGTGTTCGTGGGAAATTTGAAAGCTGCAGAACACCCTTTAAAAGTCTATGGGAGAAATCAAAAGTGCTCATTTTAAAGGCTTATATGCATGGTATTGTCATAAAAAGGGTTTGGGGACCCGGGTCCTACCCCAGGGGACATGGATCAATGCAAAAAAAAGTTTTAAATACGTCCGTTTTTTCGGGAGCAGTGATTTTAATAATGCTTAAAGTGAAACAATAAAAGTGTAATATCCCTTTAAATTTCGTACCTGGGGGTGTCTATAGTATGCCTGTAAATGGGCACATGTTCCCCGTGTTTAGAACAGTCTGACAGCAAAATGATATTTCTAAAGGAATAATAGTCATTAAAACTACTCGCAGCTATTAATGAATTGTCGTGTCCCAGCAATACACATAAAAGAAGTCATTGAAAAAAATGGCATGGGATCCCCCCAGTCCATTACCAGGCCCTTTGGGTCTGGTATGAATATTAAGGGGAACCCCGAACCAAGATTTTTAAAAAATGGTGTACGGGTCCCCCCAAAAATATATACCAGACCCTTATCTGAGCACGCAACCATGCAGGCCGCAGGAAAAGAGGGGGGACGAGAGAGCACCCTCCCTCCTGAACCGTACCAGGCCACATGCCCTCAACATAGGGAGGGTGCTTTGGGGTAGCCCCACCAAAGCACCTTGTCCCCATGTTGATGGGGACAAGGGCCTCATCCCCACAACCCTTGCCTGGTGGTTGTGGGGGTCTGCAGGCGGGGGGGGGGGGGGCTTATTGGAATCTGGAAGCCTCCTTTAACAAGAAGACTCCCAGATCCCAGCCCCCCCCTGTTTTAAATGGTAACATGTATAAATGTACCCCTACCATTTCATTAAAAAAGTGTGAAAATGGTAAAAAAACACAAGACACACCTTGGGACAAGTCCTTTATTAAAAAAATAAAAACGTCCCACTATGTCCATTCTTCTTCTTCTTCTTCTCTCGCTCCGCTGACGGACCGAAGAAAAAGAAAAAGTCGCGACCGACCCGTCTCCATGGGAGGCACCCGCCGAATAACGCATCCTTGCAGGTGACAGTTCTCATATAACTAAAGGGTCTGGTATGGATTTTAAGGGGGACCCATAGGCCATTTAAAAAAAAAATTGGCACAGGGTTCCCCTTAATATCCATACCAGACCTGAAAGGCCTGAAGGTGAAGGTGCAGGAATTGGGGTGATCTGAGGGGTGAAGGTGCAGGAATTGGGGTGATCTGAGGGATTAAGGTGCAGGAATTGGGGTGATCTGAGGGGTGAAGGTGCAGGAATTGGGGTGATCTGAGGGATGAAGGTGCAGGAATTGGGGTGATCTGAGGGGTGAAGGTGCAGGAATTGGAGGTGATCTGAGGGGTGTATCATCGCACAGCGGTGGGCACCGGCACTAAGGTTGCTCGTGTTTGGTGTGGCAGCTCTGCTTATCTATAGTGTGATAGATTGTCTGTCTTTTCTGATATTTAATAGCGCTGGGATTTTTTCATTATTTATTTGAATTGGATTTGGGTAGACTTATTCTTGACAGATTTGTTTGATGTTGAAGTTTCGTACAGCTGACTTCATTCTTCTGTTTCTTTTCCAGGTTGCTGAGATTGGACACAATGGAAACAATGCAGAGCATTAAGTGTGTGGTAGTCGGGGATGGAGCTGTAGGGAAAACTTGTCTTCTTATGTGTTACCAAACCAACACTTTCCCTGTGGAGTTCTACCCCAGGGTGCTTGATAACTACAATGGCCCGATTACAGTGGATGGAAAAACTGTGAGCCTAAACTTGTGGGACACAGGAGGCCAGGAAGAGTATGACCGACTAAGGCCATTTTGTTACCCCCAGACCAATGTCGTCATCATCTGCTTCTCCATTGCCAGTCCGTTATCTTATCAGAGTGTAAAGCACAACTGGTATCCTGAAGTGCACCACCATTGTCATAACATTCCCATCCTCTTAGTGGGCACCAAGAAGGATCTAAGAACCAACATGGATGTCATCCAAAAGTTACAAGAGAAGAACCTGTTATCGATCACCTACCAACAAGGGGTCAGCTTGTCCCAGCAAATTCACGCGGTAAAGTACGTGGAGTGCTCAGCGATGAACCAAGAAGGCATCCAAGAAGTTTTCTCAGAGTCAGTAAGAGCCGTTCTCAACCCAGTAAAAAAGAAGGGTCCATGCTTCTTACTGTGAAAAGAAGATGCCTCCAAGATGATGATCTGGCCACTGTGACCTCCTTGTGTTGATCTCAGATCAGAAGACTTTGTCCTGAAGAACCACAACCTACATAAACCTCAGACATTTCAGACTCTTCTATGTGTTACTTATGTAAAATTTTCATTAGACCAAAGAAGCCCCAGATGGAGATGAATATTTCAGACCTCCAGCAAACTCTCCAATGGTTTTGTCTGTTCCAGTCATATTTCAGAGTGTTTAAAGGGATGTAAACCCTCGTTTTTTTGTTTTTTTTTATAACAAACATATCATACTTACCTCCACTGTGCCGTTTGTTTTGCACAGTGTGGCCTCTGAACCTTGTCTTCTGGGGTCCCCCGGCAGCGCTCGCGGCTCTTCCCCACATTGGTAAACCCCCTGGGAGAAGAGCTCCCGAGTCCATCATTTGCGTGTATAGACACAGAATGCCGGACTCAGCCCTGCCCTCCAGCGCCCGCGTCATTGGATTTGATTGACAACAGTGGTAGCCAATGGCTGCGGAGCTATCAATCTATCCAATCAAGAGCCAAGAACCCCAGGCAGAGAGGTAGAGCGCGTCTCTGGCGAGAGAATGAACGGGCTCAGATGAGTAAAACGGGATGGGGCTGCATAGAAAGCATTAAGGTGAAAAAACATGAGGGTTTACAACCCCTTTAAGTCTTGTCTGGCCCCTCTGGTCAGTGCTCCAAGGAGTCCATTGTTTCTAGAACTGACTCACTGTTTGCAGGGATATTCTTCCCCTTCAAGTGCGCCAACATCCTCAAGGGCCCCAACTAAGCCGCCAGAAGACCTTAACAACACAAATGACTTTCTATGAGCACATTTACAGCATATTCATATTTCTCTGTTTTTAGCTTCTTTACCTCAAGAGTCCTTAGCCATTATCGGCATTGGTACCATTCTGTTGTTGCTCTATGCTGCTCATTTATTGAGGAGAACTTCAGTTATTATAGTGAAGCCTAACTATAGTGTAAGCTATGAGGAAATCCTTGTTGTTATACTCTGCTTGTCTGAACATTACTTGACAATATACTTTGTTACTTTGCCACAATGTCTCGAGTCTCATTTCAGGGTGATCCTAAAGTATTATCACAAATGATAAATGTCTACCTATTGACATGCATACCCGAGGTGTCAGTGGTGCTGGGGACTTTGCCAAGGTCAAGAACAGAGGACCCGACATAACCAGAGGCCCCTGTGGGGTAGAGCTACACTGACATGCAGCCAAGCCTGATATGCTCCCCCTTGGGTTTTTGAAGAACTTTACAATTGCACCACTTCTGGTCCATATTGCCCTCACCAAGAAGTTCACATCAACCCGGGTCCGATTCCTAGTGACTTGATGAATGGGAGATCCAAAGAAAAGTCGGTTTTGTGCTAGTCTGGTGAGATTCTCCAGTTTCACCCGAATAGCTATAGTCAATTATTATTATACAGGATTTATGTAGTGCCAATAGTTTACGCAGCGCTTTACAATATAAAAAGGAGACAATCCAGTTATAATACAATAAAATACAAGAGGATTAAGAGGGCACCGCTCAGAAGAGCTTACAATCTAATAGGGTGGGGCAGGTGGTACAAAAGGTTGTAAGTGTGGGGAATGAGCTGATGGAAGTGGTAGGAGATTAGTTGGAGATGTGATCGGCTTTCCTGAAGAGATGAGTTTTCAGGGAATGCCTGAAGGTAGCAAGAGTAGGGGATAGCCGGATAGATGGAGGTAGTGAGTTCCAGAGGGTGGAAGAGGCTCTGGAGAAATCCTGGAGACGAGCATGGGAGGAGGAGACGAGAGAGCTTGAGAGTAGGAGGTCTTGAGAAGAGCAGAGAGGACAATTTGGGTGATATTTGGAGACAAGATTGGTGATGTAGCTCGGGGCAGAGTTGTGAATGGCTTAGTATGTTGTGGTTAGTATTTTGAATTTAATTCGCTGGGTGATTGGGATTGATTGGGTGATAGTCAATGTGTCCAACCATCTAGTACTCGGCCTCCCTTTTCGCTGGTTCCTTCCATCTTCCCAAACACTTTTGTCTTCTCCAGTGATCTCTCTCTTCTGACCATCTGACCAGAATAGGACAGTCATAACTTTTTGGGCTTCCAGTGACACAGTCTCTTTCATCTCTTCCAAAATCGATCTGTTAACTATATAGGCAAAACATGGCACTCATCAAATCCTTCTCCAGCACCAAAGATGGAATAAGTCGATCTTCTTTCTCTCCTGTTTCCGCAGTGTCCGGCTTTCAAATCCGTGATTGACACCTGAGAAAATGAGTGTGTAGGTAGGTGACCTGCTGTGCATTTAGTTTGCAATCGACTGCTCAGGTCAGGGGGAAAGGGTTCATGTCTTGCTGCCTTTTTCCCAGTGTGTGGATTTCACTGGGGTCCAGCCTCCCTCCCGTGTTCTATAAAAGAGAAGTCCGGATCCTGGGGGGGGCTCCGGGGAACACCTGGGGAAATGCTTGGGGTACCTACACTAAAGACCTTCGGGGACATGTGTTCTGCACTGGAATGCAGATTTGCCAGAAGAAAGCTGGAACATGGACTTCTCTGTTAGAGCACTGCCAAGCTTGGACTTTCCTCTAAGAGACTTCACCTGTGCAGGTAACCCGGGGCAGCCACAATCAGGTACAGTTAGGGAAAAGACGTTACTGCATGTTATACATGTTCTTCCAAAAGTTCAGTAAAGTTATTTCTACTGCTCAAGGCCTGGTTTGAAGTTACTCAAGGATGGCATGTGGGGTCCTGATGTCTCTCTAAGGAACCCAGGTCTGTAATAACACATTGGCGTCTGTGGATATCTAGTGCAGTCTAAGAGGAGGAGAAGTTGCCATAGGGAACCACAGGAGGAAACAGCAACCAGTCGTTGGCATGGTACCTGGTTGGGTGACAGGTCCTCTGGTCCTCTGGTAGTGAGGTGGTTCAGTGCTCCGACTCCCTCCTTTAGCTGTCTGTCTCCACTGGTCACTGGGAATGGAACAGCGTAGTGGAGATCTATGGCTTGGCCACTTGGTATGAAAGGCAAGGGTTAAGTGACACGAATGTATGAAGTCCATGCTATGTGCTCATTGGGACCCCATTCTGTTACTGGGAGCGAGGTAACAGAGGTATGTTGACTGGTGGAGCGGGCTTAGGCTCCGCCCCTCCTAATGCAAAGCATACACCTGTACAAGTGTGTAGGACAAGGGACAACATCTTCTGGAGGAACTCCGCATACAACACTCCACATAAGTGGCTCATCTCTGAGGAGGGGGCTGCCTTAACCCCTTGCCACACAGGCCAATTCTGACATTTCTCTCCTACATGTAAAAATCATCATTTGTTTGCTAGAAAATGACATAGAACCCCCAAATATTATATATATTTTTTAGCAAAGACCCTAGAGAATAAAATGGTGGTCTTTTTTATCTTGCACGGTATTTGCGCAGCAATTTTTCTAACGTGTTTTTTTTTTGGATAAAAACTGTTTTGTGCTTTAAAAAAATACGAAACAGTAAAGTTAGCCCAATTTTTTTACATAATGTGAAAGATTAAGTTATACCGAGTAAATAAATACCTAGCCTGTCACGCTTCAAAATTGCACACACTTGTAGAATGGCGCCAAACTTTGGTACTTAAAAATCCCCATAGGTGACGCTTTAATATTTTTTACTGGTTACATGTTTTGAGTTAGAGGAGGTCTAGGGCTAGAATTATTGATCTTGCTCTAACGATCGTGGCGATACATCACATGTGTGGTTTGAACACCGTTCTCATATGTGGGCGGGACTTACGTATGCGTTCGCTTCTGTGTGTGAGCTCACGGGGGCAGGGGCGCTTTAAATTATTATTTTTTTTATTGTTAATTTTACTTTTTTTTTGACACTTTTTGAAAAAACAAACAAATTGTAAACATCCCTTGTAATAGGAATATGGCACGATCGGTCCTCTTTAGAGTGAGATCCGGGGTCAATAAGACCCCACATCTCACCTCTAGGCTGGGAAGCCTGAAATAAAAAAAAAATCTGCTTCACGGGAATTCTCTATAGTAAACATCCGGGGGATCTGTTCTCCGACTCACCAATGAAAGTGGTGAGTCGGTAGAAGTACCGGGGGGCGGCGGCAGGGGGGGAGTCCCCTCTCGTCACCCGTAAGAACGATCTAGGGGTGGAACAGCTGCTATAATCATTCTAATGGTGTAGGGAATCGCCGGCTGAAAAAGCCGATATCTGAATGATGCCTGTAGCTGCACCCATCATTCAGATATCCCCCCCACAAAGCCCAGGATGTCATATGACGGGCGGCGGGCGGGAAGTGTTTGATTCTTCACATAACGGTGGCCCCCCGCTTGGTCCTGGGCATTGGTGGCACGCCTTCGGGCACGATGTTAGGATGAGTGACCCTGACCACCACCCGCCGTCCTCTCATGTGACCCAGAACTTGGCACCCGGCAACTTAATGGGAAGCATGGAGGAAAGGTCCATCATCCACCAATGTTACCATTCTACTATTCTCAGGCAGGGATGAGCTTCGTGTTCAAGTCGAACCTCCAGGGGCTAGCCTAAGGGCAGCACACTGACTGCATCACACCGCAGAGCTCCGCATGTGCAGGGCGCTGCAGTCTCTGTGCGTTATTCCAAAAGTTCTTTGGTGTGGGCCTTTTTTGAGACGAATGCATCAGATCGCACCGCTGCTATTTGCAACATATGTCTCAAGCGTATCTCGCGTGGCCAAAACATCTCCCGCTTGGGTACCACATGCTTGACCAGACATATGTCGACCTGCCATGCAGTTCATTGGCAAGCGTATCTAAAAGACCCACACCAAAGAACAAAGAGGACCTCTCCTTGCTCCTCATCAGCTGAGATTTCCAACCCCACTAGACCTTCAGTCCTCTCTGAGACCTGCAGTGAGAGGAATGAAGGTGTAGAATTAGGTGTGTCACAGCCAAGTACTTGTGGGCAATCTGCTTTTGGTACACCGACGTCAGATTGTACCAGGCAAATTTCCCTGCCCCAGCTGCTGCACCACAGAAAGAAGTTTGCTCCCAGCCATCCACATGCCCAGCAGTTGAATGCTAGCTTGGCTAAATTGCTAGCACTTCAACTGCTGCCTTTTCAGTTGGTAGACTCTGCCCCCTTCCGTGAGTTTGTGGAATGTGCGGTTCCTCAGTGGCAGGTTCCCAAAGGCCATTTTTTCTCACAGAAGGTGATTCTGGCTCTCTAACGGCATGTGGAAGGCAATGTCTTGGCCTCGCTGGACAGGGCGGTCAGCGGTAAGGTGCATATTACCGCTGACTCATGGTCCAGCAGGCATGGACAGGGGCATTGCTTAAGTTTCACGGTGCATTGGGTGACTCTGCTGGCAGCTGGGAAGGATGCAGGACAAGGTGCAGTAGTGTTGGAGGTTGTTCCGCCACCATGCCTCCAAAATGCCACTGCTGGTGATTCTGACACACCTCTCTCCTCCACCCCCTCCTCTTCTTCTTCCTCCATGGCCTCTTCCTGTGCTTTGTCCTTGGAACCAGCGGTGCTCCGTAGGCATTCAAGGGGCTACGCAAGTACGCAGGCCAAAAGATGCCATGCGGTGCTTGAGCTGGTGTGCTTGGAGGACAGGAGCCACACTGGGGCAGAGGTTCTGTCAGCTCTGCAGGGGCAGGTTCAGAGGTGGTTGACGCCACGCCAACTTAAGCCAGGAATGGTGGTTTGCGACAATGGCACCAACCTCCTCTCCGCCCTCCGACAGGGACAACTGACCCATGTGCCTTGTTTGGCTCACGTCCTTAACTTGATGGTGCAGCGGTTCTTGGGCAGGTACCCGGGCTTATAGGATCTTACGAGAACATAAAGCACAAGTGGTATCCTGAAGTGATCCATCATTGTCCTAACGTTCCCATCCTCCTGGTGGCCACCAAGAAGGATCTTAGAACCAACCCGGATATCATCAAAGAACTAAAAGAGCAGAATCAGCTACCAATCACCTACCAACAAGGGGTCAGCCTGTCTAGGCAAATTCACGCAGTAAAGTACATGGAGTGCTCAGCGCTGAACCAAGAAGGTCTCAATGAAGTTTTCTCAGAGTCAGTGAGAGCCGTTCTCAACCATCTAAAAAAGAAGCGTCCATGTGTCTTAATGTGAAAAGAAGATGCCTCCAAGATGATGATCTGCTCACTGGGACATCCTTGTGTTGGTCTCAGATCACGTGACTTTGTCCTGAAGAACCACAACCTACATAGACCTCAAAGACAAATATTACAGACTCCTCTATGTGTTCCTTATGTAAAATGTTCAATAGACCAAAGAAACCCCAGATGAAGATGAAAATTTCAGACCTCCAGCAATATCCTCAATGGTTTTGTCTGTTTTGGTGTTGGGCACAATATATATAAATGGCTGCTGGTCAGAATATAAAATAAATAACCATCATCATATTTTAAAGCAGTGATGGAGAACCTTGGCAGCCCACATGTTTTGGAACTACATTTCCCATGATGCTCATGGACTCTGCAGTGTAGTTGAGCATCATGGGAAATGAAGTTCCAAAACATCTGGGGTGCCAAGGTTCGCCATCACTGTTTTAGAGTATTAACCCTTGTCTGGCCACACTCTCGCCAATGCTCCAAGGAGACCATTGTCTCTAAAACTGGCTCACTATTTGCAGGAAGACCCCCCCCCCTTCAACAAGTGCATCAACATTTTCAAGGGTCCCAACTTCGCCAGTAGAAGACTAAACTTAAAGACTGTAAACAAAGGACCTGCTACGAGCGCAATTTACAGCAAATTCATATTTCTCTATTTTCAGAAGGCCAAGGCCTAGCTTCCTCCCCTCAAGTGTCCTTAGCACTTATCAGCATTGGCGGCATTCTGTTGTTGCTCTATAATGCTCATTTATTAAAGAGAAATACAGCTTAGTCCGGTTTGGTTTGAACTTAAGGTAGCACTCTAACCATCTCAAGTGAAGCCTTATTATAGTATAAGCTATGAGGAAATCCTTGTTGTTATACTCTCCTTGTCTGAACATTACTTGATAATATACTTTGTTATTTTTCCACAACGTCTCGAGTCTCATTTCCGGGTGATCCTAATGTATTATCACAAATGATTAATCTTTACCTATTGACATGCATACCTGAGGTGTCAGTGGTGCTGAGGTCTTTGCCAAGTTCAAGGTAAGAACAGAGGACCCAACATAACCAGAGTCTCCTGTGAGGTAGAGCTACACTGATATGCAGCAAAGCCTGATATGCCCCCCTTGGGTTTCCTGAAGTTTACAATTGCACCATTTCTGGTCCATATTGCCCTCACTGAGAAGTTATGTAAGGGTAAAGGCTCTTGTTTGACACACTTCATCAATATTGGTTGAACTTGATGGACTTGTGTCTTTTTTCAACCAGACTAACTATATAACTACAGTGGGGCAAAAAAGTATTTAGTCACCACCAATTGTACAAGTTCTCCCACTTAAAAAGATGAGAGAGGCCTGTAATTGTCATCATAGGTAGACCTCAACTATGAGAGACAAAATGTGGAAACAAATCCAATCACATTGTCTGATTTGGAAAGAATTTATTTGCAAATTATGGTGGTAAATAAGTATTTGGTGAATATCAAAAGTTCATCTCAATACTTTGTTATATCTCCTTTGTTGGCAATGACAGAGGTCAAACGTTTTCTGTAAGTCTTCACAAGGTTGTCACACACTGTTGCTGGTATGTTGGCCCATTCCTCCATGCAGATCTCCTCTAGAGCAGTGATGTTTTGGGGCTGTCGTTGGGCAACATGAAATTTCACCTCCCTCCAAAGGTTTTCTATGGGGTTGAGATCTGGAGACTGGCTAGACCACTCCAGGACCTTGAAATGCTTCTTACAAAGCCACTCCTTCGTTGCCCGAGCGGTGTGTGTTTGGGATCATTGTCATGCTGAAAGACCCAGCCACGTTTCATCTTCAATTCCCTTGCTGATGGGAGGAGGTTTGCACTCAAAATCTCACGATACATGGCCCCATTCATTCTTTCATGTACACGTATCAGTCGTCCTGTTCCCTTTGCAGAGAAACAGCCCCAAAGCATGATGTTGCCACCCCCATGCTTCACAGTAGGTATGGTGATCTTTGATTGCAACTCAGCATTCTCTCTCCTCCAAACACGACGAGTTGTGTTTCTACCAAACAGTTTACTTTGGTTTCATCTGACCATATGACATTCTCCCAATCCTCTTCTGGATCATCCAAATACTCTCTAGCAAACCTCAGACGGGCCCTGGCGGCGTAGTGTGTTACTGATGGTAGCCTTTGTTACTTTGGTCCCAGCTCTCTGCAGGTCATTCACTAGGTCCCCCCGTGTGGTTCTGGGATTTTTGCTCACCGTTCTTGTGATCATTTTGACCCCACGGGATGAGATCTTGCGTGGAGCCCCAGATCGAGGGAGATGATCAGTGGTCTTGTATGTCTTCCATTTTCTAATTATTGCTCCCACAGTTGATTTCTTCACACCAAGCTGCTTGCCTATTGCAGATTTAGTCTTCCCAGCCTGGTGCAGGTCTACAATTTTGTTTCTGCTGTCCTTCGACAGCTCTTTGGTCTTCACCATAGTGGAGTTTGGAGTGTGACTGTTTGAGGTTGTGGACAGGTGTCTTTTATACTGATAACAAATTCAAACCGGTGCCATTAATACAGGTAATGAGTGGAGGACAGAGGAGCCTCTTATAGAAGAAGATACAGGTCTGTGAGAGCCAGAAATCTTGCTTGTTTGTAGGTGACCAAATACTTATTTTCCACCATAATTTGCAAATAAATTATTTCAAAAATCAGACAATGTGATTGGATTTGTTTCCACATTTTGTCTCTCATAGTTGAGGTCTACCTATGATGACAATTACAGGCCTCTCTCATCTTTTCAAGTGGGAGAACTTCCACAATTGGTGGTGACTAAATACTTTTTTGCCCCACTGTATATAACTATGTAACTATGCAACTATGGTATACATGTTCTGCCAAAGGTGTAAAGTTGTTCCTACTGCTCAAGGCCTGGTCTGAAGTTACTCAAGGGGTGCATGTGGTGTCCTGGTGTCTCTCTAAGGAACCCAGGTCTAAAATAGCACATTGGGGTTTATGAGTATCACTGCAATGCAAGATAAGCCTGTGAGTCTAAGAGGAGAAGTTGCAGTGGATAACCAAAGGCGGAAACAGCAACCAGTCATTGGCATGGTACCTGGTTGGGTGAAAGGTCCTCTGGTAGCAAGAGGGTTTGGTGTTCCAACTCCCTCCCTAGCTGTCCATCTACACTGGTCACCAGTAGTGGAACAGGGTTATGGAGATCTATAACCTGGTCACTTGGTACGTAAGGCAAGAGTTAAGTGAGAGCACGCATGAGGTCAATGCTAAGTGCTTGGTGGGACCCCATTCTGTTACTGGGAGTGAGGTGACAGAGGTATGCTGACTGATGGAGTGGGAAGAGGCTCCACATGTCCCTTCTAATGCAACACATACATCTGCACAAGTGTGTAGGTGCGTGTTGGGGACTGTCTTAATGTTTGATTCTTCACATGACCATGGCTCCTGCCTGGTCCTGGGCATTGGTAAGTAAGCCTTCCGGTGTGGTTTTACCCATGTGGTAGTATGTGTGACTCCAAACACCGCCTGGAGCAGCCCAAAGAACCCACCCGGGGGGGGGGGGGGGTAGTCCTCTCATGTGACCCAGAACTTTGTGCCCAGTGAGTTAACGGAAAGCATGGAGGAAAGGTCCACATTCAACCCCACTACCCCTTCACTTTTGGCACCCAATGTGGGGCTACGATCACTGCATGCACCTGAAGACCACCCCTAAAAGGCCATGGCCATGATTAGTTTTCTAAAGCTTGCCCAGCTTGTCCAGCAATACTCCACGTGAACTGCACACAGGTCCACCATCAACCCCACTACCCCTTCACTTTTGGCACCCAATGTGGGGCTACAATCACTGCATGCACCTGAACACCACCCCTAAAGAGTCCACAGCTGTAGTTAGTTTTCTAGAATTTGCCCAGGCTTGTCCAGCAATACTCCACGTGAACTGCACACAGTGTCGGAATTAGACCTTGGGGGTCTTCAACATAGAAATGAAATTATATGACAAATAAAAAAGGTAACTGATGTGAATGATAAACCGCATTTGTTCTAAGAAAAAAATAAGTTCCGAAGAAGACACTTGTCTGATTTTTCTTCTCAGTTTTATTGACTGTAAGAATCTACATTACACGGGTCATTGGAACCGGCCAATCATACATCACATTTCACATTACACGGGTCATTGGAACTGGCCAATCATACATCACAGTTCACATTACACGGGTCATTGGAACCGGCCAATCATACATCACAGTTCACATTACACGGGTCATTGGAACCGGCCAATCATACATCACAGTTCACATTACACGGGTCATTGGAACCGGCCAATCATACATCACAGTTCACATTACACGGGTCATTGGAACCGGCCAATCATACATCACAGTTCACATTACATGGGTCATTGGAACCGGCCAATCATACATCACAGTTCACATTACACGGGTCATTGGAACCGGCCAATCATACATCACAGTTCACATTACACAGGTCATTGGAACCGGCCAATCATACATCACAGTTCACATTACACGGGTCATTGGAACCGGCCAATCATACATCACAGTTCACATTACACGGGTCATTGGAACCGGCCAATCATACATCACAGTTCACATTACACGGGTCATTGGAACCGGCCAATCATACATCACAGTTCACATTACACGGGTCATTGGAACCGGCCAATCATACATCACAGTTCACATTACACGGGTCATTGGAACCGGCCAATCATACATCACAGTTCACATTACACGGGTCATTGGAAACGGGCCAATCATACATCACAGTTCACATTACACGGGTCATTGGAACCGGCCAATCATACATCACAGTTCACATTACACGGGTCATTGGAACCGGCCAATCATACATCACAGTTCACATTACACGGGTCATTGGAACCGGCCAATCATACATCACAGTTCACATTACACGGGTCATTGGAACCGGCCAATCATACATCACAGTTCACATTACAAGGGTCATTGGAACCGGCCAATCATACATCACAGTTCACATTACATGGGTCATTGGCACCGGCCAATCATACATCACAGTTCACATTACATGGGTCATTGGCACCGGCCAATCATACATCACAGTTCACATTACATGGGTCATTGGCACCGGCCAATCATACATCACAGTTCACATTACACGGGTCATTGGAACCGGCCAATCATACATCACAGTTCACATTACACGGGTCATTGGAACCGGCCAATCATACATCACAGTTCACATTACACGGGTCATTGGAACCGGCCAATCATACATCACAGTTCACATTACACGGGTCATTGGAACCGGCCAATCATACATCACAGTTCACATTACACGGGTCATTGGAACCGGCCAATCATACATCACAGTTCACATTACACGGGTCATTGGAACCGGCCAATCATACATCACAGTTCACATTACACAGGTCATTGGAACCGGCCAATCATACATCACAGTTCACATTACACGGGTCATTGGAACCGGCCAATCATACATCACAGTTCACATTACACGGGTCATTGGAACCGGCCAATCATACATCACAGTTCATATTACACGGGTCATTGGAACCGGCCAATCATACATCACAGTTCACATTACACGGGTCATTGGAACCGGCCAATCATACATCACAGTTCACATTACACGGGTCATTGGAACCGGCCAATCATACATCACAGTTCACATTACACGGGTCATTGGAAACGGGCCAATCATACATCACAGTTCACATTACACGGGTCATTGGAACCGGCCAATCATACATCACAGTTCACATTACATGGGTCATTGGAACCGGACAATCATACATCACAGTTCACATTACACGGGTCATTGGAACCGGCCAATCATACATCACAGTTCACATTACACGGGTCATTGGAACCGGCCAATCATACATCACAGTTCACATTACACGGGTCATTGGAACCGGCCGAACCTACATCACAGTTCACATTACACGGGTCATTGGAACCGGCCAATCATACATCACAGTTCACATTACAAGGGTCATTGGAACCGGCCAATCATACATCACAGTTCACATTACATGGGTCATTGGCACCGGCCAATCATACATCACAGTTCACATTACATGGGTCATTGGCACCGGCCAATCATACATCACAGTTCACATTACACGGGTCATTGGAACCGGCCAATCATACATCACAGTTCACATTACACGGGTCATTGGAACCGGCCAATCATACATCACAGTTCACATTACACGGGTCATTGGAACCGGCCAATCATACATCACAGTTCACATTACACGGGTCATTGGAACCGGCCAATCATACATCACAGTTCACATTACACGGGTCATTGGAACCGGCCAATCATACATCACAGTTCACATTACACGGGTCATTGGAACCGGACAATCATACATCACAGTTCACATTACATGGGTCATTGGAACCGGCCAATCATACATCACAGTTCACATTACACGGGTCATTGGAACCGGCCAATCATACATCACAGTTCACATTACACAGGTCATTGGAACCGGCCAATCATACATCACAGTTCACATTACACGGGTCATTGGAACCGGCCAATCATACATCACAGTTCACATTACACGGGTCATTGGAACCGGCCAATCATACATCACAGCTCACATTACACGGGTCATTGGAACGGGCCAATCATACATCACAGTTCACATTACACAGGTCATTGGAACCGGCCAATCATACATCACAGTTCACATTACACGGGTCATTGGAACCGGCCAATCATACATCACAGCTCACATTACACGGGTCATTGGAACGGGCCAATCATACATCACAGTTCACATTACACGGGTCATTGGAACGGGCCAATCATACATCACAGTTCACATTACACGGGTCATTGGCACCGGCCAATCATACATCACATTTCACATTACACGGGTCATTGGAACGGGCCAATCATACATCACAGTTCACATTACACAGGTCATTGGAACCAGCCAATCATACATCACAGTTCACATTACATGGGTCATTGGAACCAGCCAATCATACATCACAGTTCACATTACACGGGTCATTGGAACCGGCCAATCATACATCACATTTCACATTACACGGGTCATTGGAACCGGCCAATCATACATCACAGTTCACATTACACGGGTCATTGGAACCGGCCAATCATACATCACAGTTCACATTACACGGGTCATTGGAACGGGCCAATCATACATCACAGTTCATATTACACGGGTCATTGGAACCGGCCAATCATACATCACAGTTCACATTACACGGGTCATTGGAACCGGCCAATCATACATCACAGTTCACATTACACGGGTCATTGGAACCAGCCAATCATACATCACAGTTCACATTACACGGGTCATTGGAACCGGCCAATCATACATCACAGTTCACATTACACGGGTCATTGGAACCGGCCAATCATACATCACAGCTCACATTACACGTGTCATTGGAACTGGCCAATCATACATCACAGTTCACATTACATGGGTCATTGGAACCGGCCAATCATACATCACATTTCACATTACACGGGTCATTGGAACCAGCCAATCATACATCACAGTTCACATTACACGGGTCATTGGAACCGGCCAATCATACATCACAGTTCACATTACACGGGTCATTGGAACCGGACAATCATACATCACAGTTCACATTACACGGGTCATTGGAACCGGCCAATCATACATCACATTTCACATTACATGGGTCATTGGAACCGGCCAATCATACATCACAGTTCACATTACATGGGTCATTGGCACCGGCCAATCATACATCACAGTTCACATTACACGGGTCATTGGAACCGGCCAATCATACATCACAGTTCACATTACACGGGTCATTGGAACCGGCCAATCATACATCACAGTTCACATTACACAGGTCATTGGAACCGGCCAATCATACATCACAGTTCACATTACACGGGTCATTGGAACCGGCCAATCATACATCACAGTTCACATTACACGGGTCATTGGAACCGGCCAATCATACATCACAGCTCACATTACACGGGTCATTGGAACCGGACAATCATACATCACAGTTCACATTACATGGGTCATTGGCACCGGCCAATCATACATCACAGTTCACATTACATGGGTCATTGGAACCGGCCAATCATACATCACATTTCACATTACACGGGTCATTGGAACAGGCCAATCATACATCACAGTTCACATTACACAGGTCATTGGAACCAGCCAATCATACATCACAGTTCACATTACACGGGTCATTGGAACCAGCCAATCATACATCACAGTTCACATTACACGGGTCATTGGAACCGGCCAATCATACATCACAGCTCACATTACACGTGTCATTGGAACTGGCCAATCATACATCACAGTTCACATTACATGGGTCATTGGAACCGGCCAATCATACATCACATTTCACATTACACGGGTCATTGGAACCGGACAATCATACATCACAGTTCACATTACACGGGTCATTGGAACCGGCCAATCATACATCACAGTTCACATTACATGGGTCATTGGAACCGGCCAATCATACATCACAGTTCACATTACACGGGTCATTGGAACCGGCCAATCATACATCACAGTTCACATTACACGGGTCATTGGAACCGGCCAATCATACATCACAGTTCACATTACACAGGTCATTGGAACCGGCCAATCATACATCACAGTTCACATTACACGGGTCATTGGAACCGGCCAATCATACATCACAGTTCACATTACACGGGTCATTGGAACCGGCCAATCATACATCACAGCTCACATTACACGGGTCATTGGAACCGGACAATCATACATCACAGTTCACATTACACGGGTCATTGGAACGGGCCAATCATACATCACAGTTCACATTACACGGGTCATTGGAACGGGCCAATCATACATCACAGTTCACATTACACGGGTCATTGGCACCGGCCAATCATACATCACATTTCACATTACACGGGTCATTGGAACGGGCCAATCATACATCACAGTTCACATTACACGGGTCATTGGAACGGGCCAATCATACATCACAGTTCACATTACACAGGTCATTGGAACCAGCCAATCATACATCACAGTTCACATTACATGGGTCATTGGAACCAGCCAATCATACATCACAGTTCACATTACACGGGTCATTGGAACGGGCCAATCATACATCACAGTTCATATTACACGGGTCATTGGAACCGGCCAATCATACATCACAGTTCACATTACACGGGTCATTGGAACCGGCCAATCATACATCACAGTTCACATTACACGGGTCATTGGAACCAGCCAATCATACATCACAGTTCACATTACACGGGTCATTGGAACCGGCCAATCATACATCACAGTTCACATTACACGGGTCATTGGAACCGGCCAATCATACATCACAGCTCACATTACACGTGTCATTGGAACTGGCCAATCATACATCACAGTTCACATTACATGGGTCATTGGAACCGGCCAATCATACATCACATTTCACATTACACGGGTCATTGGAACCAGCCAATCATACATCACAGTTCACATTACACGGGTCATTGGAACCGGCCAATCATACATCACAGTTCACATTACACGGGTCATTGGAACCGGACAATCATACATCACAGTTCACATTACACGGGTCATTGGAACCGGCCAATCATACATCACATTTCACATTACATGGGTCATTGGAACCGGCCAATCATACATCACAGTTCACATTACATGGGTCATTGGCACCGGCCAATCATACATCACAGTTCACATTACACGGGTCATTGGAACCGGCCAATCATACATCACAGTTCACATTACACGGGTCATTGGAACCGGCCAATCATACATCACAGTTCACATTACACAGGTCATTGGAACCGGCCAATCATACATCACAGTTCACATTACACGGGTCATTGGAACCGGCCAATCATACATCACAGTTCACATTACACGGGTCATTGGAACCGGCCAATCATACATCACAGCTCACATTACACGGGTCATTGGAACCGGACAATCATACATCACAGTTCACATTACATGGGTCATTGGCACCGGCCAATCATACATCACAGTTCACATTACATGGGTCATTGGAACCGGCCAATCATACATCACATTTCACATTACACGGGTCATTGGAACCGGCCAATCATACATCACAGTTCACATTACACAGGTCATTGGAACCAGCCAATCATACATCACAGTTCACATTACATGGGTCATTGGAACCGGCCAATCATACATCACATTTCACATTACACGGGTCATTGGAACCGGACAATCATACATCACAGTTCACATTACACGGGTCATTGGAACCGGCCAATCATACATCACAGTTCACATTACATGGGTCATTGGAACCGGCCAATCATACATCACAGTTCACATTACACGGGTCATTGGAACCGGCCAATCATACATCACAGTTCACATTACACGGGTCATTGGAACCGGCCAATCATACATCACAGTTCACATTACACGGGTCATTGGAACCGGACAATCATACATCACAGTTCACATTACACGGGTCATTGGAACCGGACAATCATACATCACAGTTCACATTACACGGGTCATTGGAACCGGACAATCATACATCACATTTCACATTACACGGGTCATTGGAACCGGACAATCATACATCACAGTTCACATTACACGGGTCATTGGAACCGGCCAATCATACATCACAGTTCACATTACACGGGTCATTGGAACCGGCCAATCATACATCACAGTTCACATTACACGGGTCATTGGAACCGGCCAATCATACATCACAGCGGGGACTGTGGAGAGTCAAGAATTTTCAGGCGGTGATCAGGTAAGGGACCCAACCAGTGGAGAAGACGCTTACAGAGCAGCCTTGTGAGTCAAGCCAGGGACCGAGCCAGTCAGCAGGGATGAAGCTTGAGAAGTATCTGGAGTGCCAAGCTAGGGACCCAGCAGAGAAGCGGGGGTGACACTTGAGGGAGAGACCACCACAGACCTCGGAGGAGCTCAAGGGATTCAGACTTAGCGAATCTGAGAGACCGGGAGTTCAGTGTTGAAGAACTACAAGAGACAGTTGTAGTGAAGCTGAAGGAACTGTTACGTTTGACTTAGGAACTGTTACCATAGAAGACAGCATTCCTGCATGTGCAGACATGGCACCTTGCTGGGGCCTTTCCCTGAACGGCTGTCCTCCTATTGAAGTCTCGGAGTCTGCCAATTGAATCTACAGCTACTTAGGGGTGTCCTGGCCCTAACCCTCTTTCCCCCCAAAATATAAAAAGGACTGTTAAGAGAAATAAAACCTCTTTTACATCCAAGAAGTGTCTGGCGCCCAATAACTTTGTCCACCTTGCACTCACTATACCTCACAACCCACCACATACAGAAGGATGTCAGCTGTCTTTGGCCTGGAAAGTTCTCATTAGACTGGACAAGGCCAGAGAGCTTCATAAGAGCCATATTACCTCCTGAAAAGGGATCGGCAAGCCCTTCATCATGTCATAAGGCTGCCTTTTGAGATGAAGTGAGACATGACCGGAGAGGGGAAAAGGTTGTAAACCGGACAATTTCCCCAACGAACGTTCTACTGAAGTCTGGAGGGAAAATACATTTTTTTTATAAAGGAGGTCTGGTGTGGTGGAAATATTAAAGCTTCTCCTATAAGCAAATAATTCCGTGCGCTAATAAGCACAATCACAGCTTTCTTATATAATGCCGGGAAAGTGCGCTTGTATATCTCCAAGTAACACAGACAGACGCTGGGATCACGTGGAGCTTAGCACAATGATCTGCATGCGGTCAGTTTTCTGTGAGACATAAAGTGTCTCACAATTTGAACAATACTTACATGGCTCTGAACACGATCGTGTGCACATTCCCACCGCTACCAATGACGAGAGCCGTACTCTATCATGGCTCAGTGGGCCATCATTTTGTATGGTTATACTATGGTTCCCATGTACGCAGATCTGCTTACTAGGAGCGTTAATGCGATCACCATGAGGTGGCCAGTCTCTTGGTGAGGCAAAAATGATCATCCTTAAAAGATCAAACAGATCTGCCGTGTCCACAGGAAGGTTTCCGCATCCAATGGTCTTCCACCGACGTCTGTATGTGCAAATACCCTCACATGAGCACATTACAGCAAAACTGACACCAGGGGGCGTCTGACAACATATATTAATAAAAATCTCCACAACACTGGGACCCCCTCTGCCAGAGGGGCCCAGTGCAATTACCCCTCCCCCCCTTTATAAATCCAACACTGACCGCACATGCCTACCCTGGCTCCTGACCACGATACCCTTCTCAGATTGGTGGAGAAGAGAAAAGGGGAGTATATAACAATGAAATCCAGAACAAGGCTCAGGTCTTCCAGGTGCTACAAGTCTGGACAGCAACTGGCATGAAAGAATCTGGACAGCCAAGACACCGGAGATCGGTTCATTTCTACAGCAGGGTTTGCCCAATGCCACAGGGGCACCTGTGTACATATTCAAGTCATCTGTCCCACCTGTCTGAGATGCCTGTCTCTCCTTCACCTTCACCCATTGCCCCCACTGCCAGGTGCCCTTATTCCAATCTATAGTCCAGTCCACAGTAGACCTCAATGCAGATGGATTGCCGGTAACTCCTGAGGACAACAGAGCCAACTCCTATATGGAACCTCCAGCCAAGATCCTTCAACCACCCCTGAAAGACTCTCCTGGGACGTCCTACCAATGGGTATCGGGGTCGAGCTGGGTCTCCATGCACCCAAAGCTGGGTCTCCACCTGCTCTCCGCCTAGAGGCCCTCTCGGATGAGGCTTCGATGCCTCCAACTCCGGAACTGCCTATTGTAGCCCTTTCCGACAGCCCATATTCCTCCCATAGGTCGGTGTCTTTACTTTCAGACTTGGAACAGGACATCCCGAGGACACCCAGAATGTCAGACTCCACGCCTGAACAGCGAGTGCCAACTGACCACCCTTGTCCCTCGATGGAGGATGAATGTGATCCTTCTCCTGGGGCATCCACCATTCATGACCTTCCTAATGCCACCCCCCCCCCCAAATATACCCCCCCTAATATACCCCCCCAATATACCCCCAAATATACCCCCAATATACCCCCCCTAATATACCCCCAAATATACCCCCCAATATACCCCCAATATACCCCCAAATATACCCCCCAATATACCCCCAAATATACCCCAAATATACCCCCAATATACCCCCAAATATACCCCCAATATACCCCCTAATATACCCCCAAATATACCCCTAATATACCCCCAAATATACCCCCAAATATCCCCCAAATATACCCCCAAATATACCCCCCAATATACCCCCAAATATACCCCTAATATACCCCCAAATATACCCGCCAATATACCCCCAAATATACCCCCCAATATACCCCCAAATATACCCCAAATATACCCCCAAATATACCCCCCAATATACCCCCAAATATACCCCAAATATACCCCCAAATATACCCTCCAATATACCCCCAAATATACCCCTAATATACCCCCAAATATACCCCCCAATATACCCCCAAATATACCCCCAATATACCCCTAATATACCCCCCAATTATACCCCAAATATACCCCCCAATATACCCCCCAATATACCCCTCCAATATACCCCCAAATATACCCCCAAATATACCCCCCAATATACCCCTCCAATATACCCCCAAATATACCCCCCCAATATACCCCCAAATATACCCCCAATATACCCCCCAATATACCCCCAAATATACCCCCCAATATACCCCCAAATATACCCCAAATATACCCCCAATATACCCCAAAATATACCCCCCAATATACCCCCCAATATACCCCCAAATATACCCCCAATATACCCCCCAATATACCCCCAAATATACCCCCCAATATACCCCCAAATATACCCCCAAATATACCCCTAATATACCCCAATTATACCCCGAATATACCCCAAATATACCCCTCAATATACCCCCAATATACCCCCCAATATACCCCCAAATATACCCCCCAATATGCCCCCAATATACCCCCAAATATACCCCCCAATATACCCCCAAATATACCCCCCAATATACCCCCAATATACCCCCAATATACCCCCAAATATACCCCCCAATATACCCCCAAATATATCCAAAATATACCCCCAATATACCCCCAACATACCCCCAAATATACCCCAAATATAACCCCAATATACCCCCAAATATACCCCCCAATATGCCCCCAATATACCCCCAAATATACCCCCCAATATACCCCCAAATATACCCCCAATATACCCCCAAATATACCCCCCAATATACCCCCAAATATACCCCAAATATACCCCCCAATATACCCCCAAATATACCCCCAATATACCCCCAAATATACCCCCAAATATACCCCAAATATACCCCAAATATACCCCCAAATTTACCCCCCAATATACCCCCAATATACCCCAAATATACCCCCAAATATACCCCAAAACCGACTACAAATCATTGACAAGATGCCAGAGACTTCCCCCACATTCCATCCTTCCATCCATGCCATAAGTCTGCTGGCTCTGCTGGGGAGGGGACATTTCTTCCTGTTTTCTGCACTTTACCTTTCTCTGTGCAGCGCCCTCATGGATTGTGTACAATGCTTCTCTCTTTGCAGCGCCCTCCTGGATTGTGCAGAATGCTTCTCTTTGTGCAGCGCCCTCCTGGATTGTGTACAATGCTTCTCTCTTTGCAGCGCCCTCCTGGATTGTGTACAATGCTTCTCTCTTTGCAGCGCCCTCCTGGATTGTGCAGAATGCTTCTCTTTGTGCAGCGCCCTCCTGGATTGTGTACAATGCTTCTCTCTGTGCAGAGCCCTCCTGGATTGTGCACAATGCTTCTCTTTGTGCAGCGCCCTCCTGGATTGTGTACAATGCTTCTCTCTGTGCAGAGCCCTCCTGGATTGTGCACAATGCTTCTCTTTGTGCAGCGCCCTCCTGGATTGTGCAGAATGCTTCTCTCTGTGCAGCGCCCTCCTGGATTGTGCACAATGCTTCTCTTTGTGCAGCGCCCTCCTGGATTGTGCACAATGCTTCTCTTTGCGCAGCGCCCTCCTGGATTGTGCAGAATGCTTCTCTTTGTGCAGCGCCCTCCTGGATTGTGTACAATGCTTCTCTATGTGCAGCGCCCTCCTAGATTGTGTACAATGCTTCTCTCTTTGCAGCGCCCTCCTGGATTGTGCACAATGCTTCTCTTTGTGCAGCGCCCTCCTAGATTGTGTACAATGCTTCTCTATGTGCAGCGCCCTCCTGGATTGTGTACAATGCTTCTCTTTGTGCAGCGCCCTCCTAGATTGTGTACAATGCTTCTCTCTTTGCAGCGCCCTCCTGGATTGTGCAGAATGCTTCTCTTTGTGCAGCGCCCTCATAGATTGTGTACAATGCTTCTCTCTGTGCAGCGCCCTCCTGGATTGTGTACAATGCTTCTCTCTTTGCAGCACCCTCCTGGATTGTGTACAATGCTTCTCTTTGTGCAGCGCCCTCCTGGATTGTGTACAATGCTTCTCTTTGTGCAGCGCCCTCCTAGATTGTGTACAATGCTTCTCTCTTTGCAGCGCCCTCCTGGATTGTGCACAATGCTTCTCTCTGTGCAGCGCCCTCCTGGATTGTGTACAATGCTTCTCTTTGTGCAGCGCCCTCCTAGATTGTGTACAATGCTTCTCTCTTTGCAGCGCCCTCCTGGATTGTGCACAATGCTTCTCTTTGTGCAGCGCCCTCCTGGATTGTGTACAATGCTTCTCTCTTTGCAGCGCCCTCCTGGATTGTGCACAATGCTTTTCTCTTTGCAGCGCCCTCCTGGATTGTGCAGAATGCTTCTCTTTGTGCAGCACCCTCCTGGATTGTGTACAATGCTTCTCTCTTTGTGCAGCGCCCTCCTGGATTGTGTACAATGCTTCTCTTTGTGCAGCGCCCTCCTGGATTGTGCAGAATGCTTCTCTTTGTGCAGCGCCCTCCTGGATTGTGTACAATGCTTCTCTCTTTGCAGCGCCCTCCTGGATTGTGCAGAATGCTTCTCTTTGTGCAGCGCCCTCCTGGATTGTGTACAATGCTTCTCTCTGTGCAGAGCCCTCCTGGATTGTGCACAATGCTTCTCTTTGTGCAGCGCCCTCCTGGATTGTGCAGAATGCTTCTCTCTGTGCAGCGCCCTCCTGGATTGTGCACAATGCTTCTCTTTGTGCAGCGCCCTCCTGGATTGTGCACAATGCTTCTCTTTGCGCAGCGCCCTCCTGGATTGTGCAGAATGCTTCTCTTTGTGCAGCGCCCTCCTGGATTGTGTACAATGCTTCTCTATGTGCAGCGCCCTCCTAGATTGTGTACAATGCTTCTCTCTTTGCAGCGCCCTCCTGGATTGTGCACAATGCTTCTCTTTGTGCAGCGCCCTCCTAGATTGTGTACAATGCTTCTCTATGTGCAGCGCCCTCCTGGATTGTGTACAATGCTTCTCTTTGTGCAGCGCCCTCCTAGATTGTGTACAATGCTTCTCTCTTTGCAGCGCCCTCCTGGATTGTGCAGAATGCTTCTCTTTGTGCAGCGCCCTCATAGATTGTGTACAATGCTTCTCTCTGTGCAGCGCCCTCCTGGATTGTGTACAATGCTTCTCTCTTTGCAGCACCCTCCTGGATTGTGTACAATGCTTCTCTTTGTGCAGCGCCCTCCTGGATTGTGTACAATGCTTCTCTTTGTGCAGCGCCCTCCTAGATTGTGTACAATGCTTCTCTCTTTGCAGCGCCCTCCTGGATTGTGCACAATGCTTCTCTCTGTGCAGCGCCCTCCTGGATTGTGTACAATGCTTCTCTTTGTGCAGCGCCCTCCTAGATTGTGTACAATGCTTCTCTCTTTGCAGCGCCCTCCTGGATTGTGCACAATGCTTCTCTTTGTGCAGCGCCCTCCTGGATTGTGTACAATGCTTCTCTCTTTGCAGCGCCCTCCTGGATTGTGCACAATGCTTTTCTCTTTGCAGCGCCCTCCTGGATTGTGCAGAATGCTTCTCTTTGTGCAGCACCCTCCTGGATTGTGTACAATGCTTCTCTCTTTGTGCAGCGCCCTCCTGGATTGTGTACAATGCTTCTCTTTGTGCAGCGCCCTCCTGGATTGTGCAGAATGCTTCTCTTTGTGCAGCGCCCTCCTGGATTGTGTACAATGCTTCTCTCTTTGCAGCGCCCTCCTGGATTGTGTACAATGCTTCTCTTTGTGCAGCGCCCTCCTGGATTGTGTACAATGCTTCTCTTTGTGCAGCGCCCTCCTGGATTGTGCACAATGCTTCTCTTTGTGCAGCGCCCTCCTGGATTGTGCACAATGCTTCTCTTTGTGCAGCGCCCTCCTGGATTGTGTACAATGCTTCTCTCTTTGCAGCGCCCTCCTGGATTGTGTACAATGCTTCTCTCTGTGCAGCGCCCTCCTGGATTGTGCACAATGCTTCTCTTTGTGCAGCGCCCTCCTGGATTGTGTACAATGCTTCTCTTTGTGCAGCGCCCTCCTGGATTGTGCACAATGCTTCTCTTTGTGCAGCGCCCTCCTGGATTGTGCACAATGCTTCTCTTTGTGCAGCGCCCTCCTGGATTGTGCACAATGCTTCTCTTTGTGCAGCGCCCTCCTGGATTGTGCACAATGCTTCTCTTTGTGCAGCGCCCTCCTGGATTGTGTACAATGCTTCTCTACGTGACTTCCTTATCACAAGATTTTGTAACTTTCTGGAACAATCTGCTTGTCTTATTTCTATTCAGGGAGAGGCTGTGAAAGGTGAAGTGAGGAGAATGCTGTGCCGCCATTCAAGCTGGAAGGAGTTCATTCACCTCTGCCCGGTTAGCCCCCCCATATCAAAATGTAAAAAAAAATCTTATGCAGTTTGTCAGATCTTTGTTAGATCAGGTTAGATCAACCGTTGTTTGCGTTGGACCTCACACAGAAGAAGCGATATTAACAGTTATTTGCTGGGGGGGCTAACCCGTCATCAGCCCCCCGTTATCAAAAAATTGACCAAACAGTTCGCTATTTTGGAAGCAATTTCTTAGATCCGGAAAGATCAAGTGGTTTTAATGTTAGAGATATTAGGTGGTAGTACGTAAGGATGAGATTAGATCTCATATAATTAGAGAATTATTAAGTGATTAATGAGGGGGGCTGACCCCCTCTTATCAAATTTTCTGGCCAAAAAATTACCCCAGCTAATTGATATTCATTAGATTCGGTAAGATCAAGTGATTTTAATGTTTGATTATCCATAATTACAGGGATATTATGGATATTTGGTAGCAATGCACGTATATCCATACTAGTGTCTATACCGGAGGCGGTGATGAGCATTTTCATGTGTACCAGTGAGGAGTGCATTGATACCGAGGAATGCTGAAATTATGTGGGACATTAATCGACAGGTGTGTCCAAGCCCAGTGAAGCCTGAAGCACAGTGCCAGAAGCCAGAGGGAAACTTCGGAGGGCTCTGGTGAAGGAGACAACCGGGTGCCCATCTACGGTAGCTGGCTCAAATCCAATGACACGAAGAGACAGCAGCGAAAGTCCAAGCCCTTGCAGAGGGTCCCCCGTTGTTGCCTCCAAGCAACCCAGTGTCCTTTTTTTTTTGACAAATGCTGCCTGGTGTCGGAGAGTCAATGCACACCAGACTCCCAGAATTAGCGCAGACTTAAGCCCAATCAGAACCTCGCAGAGAGGAGCGCGGATACCAACCATCGAACAGGCCAGGGCCACCACTTCCTCCATGCTCCCTGACAAGCTGGTGGGTCCTTCTCCTGTTCCCATCAAAGTAAAGGGAGTATACACCAAGGCCCTTCTGGATACTGGAGCTTAAGTGACCCTTCTCTACAGAGACTTCTATGACAGGCACCTCAAGCACCTGCCTTTGCAGAAGTTGGAAGAGTTGCAGATATGGGGCATTGTGACTCAGAACTTCCCCTATGATGGTTATCTACCGGTCATGCTGACCTTCGATCCCTCCATGGCTGGGAAAGCTGAGACTTTTGAAACTTAGGCAGTGATCTGTCCTCACCCACCAGGGGCCAGTAAGAGTTCTCTCATCATAGGGACTAATACTGATCTTGTCAGAAGGCTGTTGACACCTCTTGTTCTGGAGCCGGGCACTTCAACTACAAGTTTGCACCCCATGCTGAGACAAGCCTACCAGCACCTGGTACAAAAACAGAAGAGAAAGATCTGGTGCTTGGACCAGTGTGAGAAGGTGTTACAGCCTGGTAAAGTGGCCTATTTACGAGCATCTGTCAAGCTAAATTGGAAGCAAGCAGGCCCTTTCATTGTCCTTCAATCAGACGGACAGAGAGAAGACATGGGAGTGGAGATAATTCCCAAGGTGGTTTCAACCACAGGGTTTCAAAGAAGTCACGGGAAGATCTTGGTTAGTTAGCAACATAACAGCCTCGCCAGTGTAGATGCCGGCTCAGATGTTGCTGGGACAAGTGAATCTGGCCATCCCAGTCTGATTTGGTGGGGGGAGCAAAGAATGGGATCTCTGTGGAGGAGCTCTATCAGAAGAATACTCCCTTTTTGCCTGAATGGAAGAAAAGGGCCAAGACTCAGCTCCTGAGATGGCAGGCTGCATTCTCCAAGAGTGAATTTGATGTGGGGTGTGCAAAATGTGCCCAATACCAGATCCATCTCTTCGAGTGCATAAGCCGTTCAGGGAAAGAGTTTGATGGATTATTTTAGGGGACTTGGAGGATCTGCATGAACAACTGGCAGAGTTGAAGAGGGCAGGTATCATCCAAGAGTCCCAGAGTCTATACGCTTCCCCAATAGTGGTGGTACGGAAGAAGAATGGGTCACTGAGGCTGGGTATTGACTACCGGACGCTGAACTGAAGGACCATTCCCGACCAATATACCACCCCAAGGATAGAAGATGCCCTGCAGAGCCTGTCAGGAGTGAAGTGGTTCAGCATGCTGGATTTGAAGAGTGGGTATTACCAAATCCCCATGCACCCCGAGGATCGGGAGAAGACCATTTTCATTACCCCGCAGGGGATCTTTGGATTTGGCCGTATGCATCAAGGCCTGTCTGGTGCCCCAGCCACCTTCCAAAGGCTAATGGAGAAGACTGTGGGGGACATGAAACTGATCGAGGTGTTGGTATACTTAGACGACATCATCGTTTTCAGCAAGACCCTGGAAGAGCATGAAGAGTTTCTGCAGAAGGTCCTTACGAGACTCCATTGTGAGGGGGTTGAAGCTGTCTCTGGAAAAGTGCCAGTTTTATCAACCCTCGGTCAACTACCTTGGTCACATTGTGTCTGCTGATGAAGTGGCCACTGACCTCCTGGCCGAGGCCTACCAACGTGACTGAGCTTAGGTCATTTCTGGGATTCTGCTCTTATTACAGAAGATTTGTCAATGGATTCGCTAAGACGCTGACCCTGATCTGGCGAAGCCTGTCAGACCAGCTGGAGGGCCCAGAAAACCCAGAGAGTCCATTCAGGAACAATGGACTCTGAAGTGTGAAGAGGTTTTAGGCAGCTGAAGTGAAGCCTAACAACCACTCCAGTCGTGGCCTATGAAGATCCAACCAAGCCATACGAGCTACACTTTGACGCCAGTCGAGATGGGTTAGGTGGGGTGCTATATCAAGAGCATGACTGCCATCTACGGCCTGTTGCCTACGTGAGTCGGAACTTGGCCCCCCGCCGAGAAGAACTATCCCATGCACAAACTTGAGTTCCTGGCCTTGAAGTGGGTGGATAAGCTGAGGGATTACCTGTATGGAGCGGAGTTTGTGATCAAGACCGACAACAATGCTCTCACCTACATCCTCACTACCACCAAGTTGGACGCCACGGGTCACAGATGGTTGGCTGCTCTATCAGGGTTTATTTTCAGCCTGAAGTATCGATCGGGGTCAGGAAACAAGACGCTGATGCTTTGTCAAGAAGGCCCCATTGTTCCAGAGACCCTCCAGAAGAATAGGCCCAACTGACACCTGAAGGGTACGAGCCTTATGTCAAGGAGCAGAACATCAACCTGGAGTAGGATCCAGGACCGAAGAGGTTGGAGTTTCAGCCGCTGGTGTCCCCAGATGTTATTGCAATGTCGCCCAAGTCGGGGATGAAGGTCTGCCCAAGCTGTCAAAGACCTGTGGAGGGACCAGTTGGAGGACCCTCCCTGTAGCTTGGCATTGAAGGCCTTGGTGAGCCAATACCCTGACTTGCTCCTCACTGATTCCCCGAATGAAACCTATCTGCTGCACCAAGAGTGGGATAGGTTTCAGGTGCACAGAGGGTTGGTCTACCGAAGTGGCCCCGCTGACGATTCTGAAGAAAAATGGCAGCTATTCCTACCTGAAAAACATACGGAGACAGTATTAACTGCCCTACTGTCAGTAACCATGAATCAGACCGAGACAGAAGTATAGTTAAATCACAATTCTTTAATAATAATAATAAGGTAAACAGAGTAAGCGTAGTCAAAACAAGCCAGAGTTCAGTAACCGGATCGGGTAGTCAGCCAAGCAAATTTCAGAGAGCCAGAGATAAACGTAGTAGTACAGCAAGCAGAATCAGGAGCCAGAAGGAACGTCAGCCTAGCAAGTCTTCAACAGGAACGCAGGAGAAAGACTCTGTGATGTTGACAAAGGTGAAGGCAGAGATCAAGTGAGCTGGACGACTTGCTGGGTAACTGTGGAGAGAAATGGGAGCTGGCAATTAGCCGACAGCTGAGAGGCCAGCTCAGAGAAGGAAGGGCTGAGCCCAGCCCTGACACCTACATGACAACCATGGCCACCTAGGGCCCAAGAGGACTTTTCTCCTGGTGAGGGACCGGTTCTACTGGCCCTGCATGCAGGCTGAAGTTGAGGACTATTGCCACTCCTGCATCAGATGTATCCAAAGGAAGGCTTTGCCTCACGAGCTGCCCCAATGGACCATCTTCAGAGTCAAGGACCCATGGAGCTGGTGTGCATTGACATTCTGTGCTTGGAGCCTGATCTGAGCGGGCAGGGAAATATCCTGGTAGCGACTGACCATTTTACTCGGTATGCCCAGGCGTTTTCCACGAGGGACCAACAAGCATCCATGGTGGCCAAGATCTTCGCGAAGAAATTCTTTGTGCACTATGGTCTGTCCCAACGCATCCACTCTGATCAAGGGAGAGATTTCAAGAGTAGTCTCAACAAGAGACTTTCAGACCTGTTGGGCATCAGGAAGTTTAAAACCACCCCATATCATCCTCCAGGAGCTCCTCAACCAGAGAGATTCAACTGAACCCTCCTGGATATATTGCGTCAAAAGGGGGGTTGTGACCTGTCCACGCTATTTAAACAGAGGGCACCAACATGCCTCCATCCCAATAAATACCAAAAAATAGGAGAATAGAAGCGGGACTTTGCATGAGGCATGTGGGTGAGTATGTAAAACTGAATGGAATGTGTTGGTGGTAAAGATAATAAAATAATAAAAAATAGGTATAATCTCCACAACTGGTAATGTAGCATAATAATGGTTTAAAAAGTTTTAATGACATAGGTACTTGAGCCACATACAATCATAAAGGTACATATTTGAGACCATAATGAAGCAGGTTAACACCAAATATAAACAGGCAAGGTACGTGTATTGGTTGTACGGATACAGAAAAACATATACCGTATATACTCGAGTATAAGTCGAATTTTTCAGCCCTTTTTTTTGGGCTGAAAGTGTCCCTTCGACTTATACTCGAGTCCCTGCCGTCTGTCTGCATGATCAGCGTGTCATGCAGGCAGACGGCGGCCGGCGTAGTGTTCGCCGGCTATTGCAGCTTTCAAAAGCCGCGCCTCCTGCTCATCTGTGATAGGCTGAACAGCTGTCAGTGTACAGCCTATCACGGACATTCTCTCATCCTCGTCCGTGGTATGAGAATGAGAGAATGTCCGTGATAGGCAGTCAGCGGTCAGCCTATCACAGACGAGGAGGAGGCGCGGCTTTTGAACTGTGGAATGGCCGCCGAACACTATCATCACACGCCGGCCGCCGATTGAAGATGGAGATCGCCACAGGGAGGCTGCACAGGACACAGGTAGGACACATGCACACATACATGTACAGGACACACACACACACACATGTACAGGACATGTACAGGACACACACACATGTACAGGACATGTACAGGACACACACACATGTACAGGACACACACACACACACACATGTACAGGACACATGCACAGGGTACAGGTAGGCTGCACAGGACACAGGGAGGCATGCAGCTGCAGATGGGCATTATTGACCCTCTGCATTTTTCACCCTCGACTTATACTCGGGTCAATAAATTTTTCCCAGTTTTTTGTGGTAAATTAGGGGCCTCGACTTATACTCGGGACGACTTATACTCGAGTATATACGGTACATTGTACAGTATATAGATGCATCAATAGATCTAAACTCAACGCGTTTCTTGGCTTGTAACCAATGGTCAGGAGTCTGATGCTACGTAACTGTGTAAAAACAATAAAGTATCTATTAATGTATGAACAGATGTTTGTGAAAAAGAGATACTGAAAATATAATTTTCTGTATACTCACAAGTTATGTATTCGTAAGTGATGATCACTATATTACAATACGGTGTTGGTCTGGGTCCATAGAGTCTCCCCCGGGGTTGAGGCAAAAAGCGCACCCCAAAAAACCATCAGCCAAGGCAGCCCAAGTGGCACAGGCACCCAAGGAGACCGGCAGGCAGGGACATCTGGTAAGGCAGGAGAGTGTGGGTGAGCTGGGAAAAACAAATGGGAAATTGTGTGAGCTGATCGATAGGGAGTGCTGAAGATGAAGTAAAAAGAGCATTGCATGACCGTGAGTGTGTGAAGAGAAACTGGGACATAGCAAGTGTGAGAGTAGTGGGTAGGATAGGGAGTGTGTGCAGCAGTGGGGCCATTGCTGTGATGGATAAACCAGTGTGGTAGGGTGTGAGGGACATACCTGTCTGATGAGTGCCAAGCCGAACCAGATGTCCAGTATACATGACGGGATCGCAGGCTGCCCGGCCACAGACCGCCATTAAATGCTGCGGGTCGGAGACCCGCCCCCCCCCCGACGCGTGATGACGCGGAAGGGGGAAGGGAGGGATAGCCAATCAGTGTGGCCACCCATCGGCCCGTGCAGCGCCTGTGCCCGGAGGTGGAAAACCACTGTGCGTACCGTATGCCGCGGCATAGATGCCGCGGGCGGGACGTAGGGAGCATGACGCCGATGCGCCGAGGCCAGGGCCCGCCCACATCATAGACATGAGGGTGGTGGATCCTGGGCTGGGCGCGTCGCAACCCCGGGGAGTACACAGGACAGATCCCAGTATCATAAATGTATGGAAAGTCAGAAGATAACAAATGGGGGAGATAAGAAAAAAAGAAAAGCAAAGCAACTCAAGAATGAGTAGGAGAGCAAAAGCAACAGCAGGCTTTTCTTTGCCTTGAATCAAGTCAATATTACAAAGAAAGCAATGAAGTAATATATGTAGTCATTGCACAGAATACAGATACTGTGCAAGGAAGTATAAAATATAATATAATATAAACAACTTTAGCCCTGAATTAAATCAGTGTTTATCTGACTAAAGAAAAGCAACAAAAATAAATAAAAGTAAAGAGGATATATACTTGGAACTCTAAGTTCAGAACAAAAGCAGCACTGGAGCAAGCATATAGTGGCTATTGTGCATGCTTATAACAGCACCGCCACAGGTTACTCTCCCTATAGCTTGATGTTCGGACCGTAGGCCTGGCTGCCAGTAGACTTGGCCTTCGGCAAATCCCTCGACCATACCTTAGCAACTTTCCACAGAGGGTATGTGGATCGCCTGCAGAGATGTCTGAAAACCACCTATGATAAGGCTCAAGCTGCCTCATATGCCCGAGGACAGAGAAACAAAATAAACTTTGACCTTAGGGTACGAGTGCAGGACCTACAGCCGGTTGACAAGGTACTGCTGAGAAACCTGGGTGTCCCTGGAAAGCACAAGTTGGCTAACCTATGTCGCTTGCAAGCATCTGCCCAGACACCCAGTATATCAAATCCGGCCAGAGGGAAGCACAGGCCTGCTGAAGACTTAGCATCACAATCATCTGTTGCCTCTGTCAGAAGCAGTTCATGTGCCACCACAGCCAGATTTACAGTCCACACCCACGGCCTCTCAAAGATCCCGGCCAGTGACTAGATCTCACTCTGTACCCCTTGCTGAAGATGAAAACAGCGAGGATGAAGAGAAAGATTGTCTGTGGCCATCTCAAATGCCAGGGCCTGCCACCCACCCCCACCCCCTTTCTTCTTCTCTCAAGGTGACTGAGGAGACTCTCAGGCCAGAGGCTCCTGAGTTTGTACCTCAAAGTCCACCTTTTGAAGAGTTGGAAGACCCTCAACCTTCCCTGCTGACAAGAGACCCCTAAGACTTTCCATCCTTCATTGAGGAAGCTGAAGCTGATCTGCAGGAAGAAGAAGAGACCAGTGTGCCTGTAACCCCAGAACCTAAAGAACAGCGAGAGTGAAGGGTTATTCACCCGCCCAAAAGACTAACATATGATACTTTGGGTGAAATCTCTGAGGAGGTCGTTCTCATTGCAAAATGGGCTCTTGAAGTAACGGACCCTTCCACCGCAGATTTGGTGGTGGACAATCCCAACTCACTGTCAGGGCTGGGCTCAGCCCTTCCTTCTCTGAGCTGGCCACTCAGCTGTTGGATAATTGCCAGCTCCTATCTCTCCACAGTTACTCAGCTGTTGATGATATCCTGCTTGTCAGTCCTGCCTACTTAAGCCGTCCAGTCCAGAGGATCTCTGCCTTCGCCTTGGTCAACATCACAGAAACAATCTCCTGCGATCCTGTTCAGGACTTGCTTTGCTGACATCCCTTCTGGCTCCAGATCCTACTTGCTGTTCCACTACATTGATCCCTGACTTCTGGCTTGGCTGACTATCTGTTCCAGTTACTAAACTTTGGTTATGTTTTGACTACGTTTGTTCTTTTTACTTTTATTATTAAACAAGTGTGATTTAACTGTACTTCTGTCTCGGCCTGATTTCTTGATTTCTGACACTCACCCCCTGGCACATCTAGCTGGGCCATTCCAGTTAAGGTGGCCTGTAGGCAGGACAACCTCCCATCCTATGCTAATTGG
This sequence comes from Lithobates septentrionalis, assembly GCA_037952835.1. Taxonomy (NCBI): domain Eukaryota; kingdom Metazoa; phylum Chordata; class Amphibia; order Anura; family Ranidae; genus Lithobates; species Lithobates septentrionalis. Next base: position 128,696 of record JBBDGP010004903.1, on the reverse strand, counting down.
TGGGATGTTCCTCTGCCAGGGTTTTATGCAGATGTAAATTATATGGTTTCCTGCGCACACTAACCTGTTTTTTTTTCCGTGTGTATATCAAAAGCATGTAACAGGTCATAGACTCTTTACCTCCTTTGGAGGACCAAAGCTTCTTTGGTGGGGGGAGTGTGTAGCGGGGGCTACTTTATCACTCGTGGTCCTGCACCTCCTGCCATTCCTGCCAGCGACCGCCGGACTGAATAGACATTGACACAGGCACTCACTGAGGGAGAGCACGCCTGTCAGTCCCTGTGGGGGATTTCTCCCCCTCCCTCTCCTCTTGCTGTGTCCCTATTGGCAGGGAGAAGGAGCCAATCAAGCAGCAGCAGAGGACCATGGCCCACAATACAGCCCCATTGATTTATACAGGGGGTGGAACTACCAAGCCCAGCCTGCTTTGCAAGAAAGGGGGGGGCTAGCCAAAGACTTAAGCTTGTTGGTCTGAGAAGAGATCATCATGAGGCTGGGAGATGAATGGAGGTGTGAGGAGAGACTACAGGCACCGCTGAAGAACCATGCAAAGAAGGTTCCAGAGACCATCCAGAGACGGTTGAAGATGGATGTACCTTCTGTACCACCTGATATCTCTATTTTTTATGGAATATCTCTGAAATGATGTGAGATCTAACGTTAAAACCACTTGATCTTACCGGATCTAATGAATATCTATAAGCCTGAATGATTTTTGGCCAGAAAATTCGATAAGGGGGGCCAGCCCCCCTCATTAACCACTTAATAAGTCTCTAATTATGTGAGATCTAACGTTAAAACCACTTGATCTTACCGGATCTAACAAATTGCTTCCAAAATAGCTAACTGTTTGGTCAATTTTTTGATAAGGGGGGGGGCTGATGATGGGTTAGCCCCCCCAGCAAATAACTGTTAATATCGCTTCTTCTGTGTGAGATCTAATGCAAACAATGGTTGATCTAACCTGATCTAACCAATTGCATAAGATTTTTTCAAAAATTTTGATATTGGAGGGTTAACCTGGCAGAGGTGTTCATTCTTTGCACCCTCTGAAAAAGACTCATTAAGTGTGTATTGTTTTGATTGGCTGTGATTGGCCCTGTCAATACCATGTGATCCCTGTGACCAATCACAGAGATCACATAGTACACAATGAATTGCATGAATGAAAGCCATCCATTATGTACAATTGTCATGTGATCTGCTGTGATTGGTCACAGTGATCACATGGTACTGGCAGCGGGTCGGTACACTGATCTGTTATCCTCTGTGTCTGGTGGATACAACGAGTGACAGATCATGCTGGAGTGTGGCCCATGGGGCAAGTGACGTTATATGAAGTCCACCCAGGATAATAATGCTCCACAATAGGCTGGGCAGGAAGGGGTTAATCTTTGTGACTGAGACCCTTCCATGCAGAAAAGTGTCCGTTTTCTGTGAGTTTGTATCCCTGTGGATAAAAGGAAGATGTGGCTGCAGCTCTCCGAAGTGACGATCGATTTCCTTATTTCCTGCTCATGACTGAAGCTCTCAGGCTTTGGACGGGTGATTTCACAATGTACGGATGATGTCATCCCACATGACCCCGCCTTCTTCCTCTTGCATCATAATGACCAAGAGAACATATCCAGTAAATGCTCCTTGATGAGCACATTGGTGAATCCAGCTCATCCTCGCACCCCCTTGTTGTGGCATCACCCCCAAGGTAAGAGGATTTATTGGAATACTCTTAGCTGCTCTGCTAACTAGATTTCTTATCTTGAGTCCTGATATAAAGATGTGATGTACATATAGAGGGCATGGGCTGCTGACATTGTGGGGAGTCCCCCTAGTTCTCCCCCCCACATCTTTTATATTTCCCATCCTCCTCTCTTAAGCCCCCCCACTCTGTGACCTGTCCCTGTTATATGCTTTTCTACCTCATCGATTCCCATTCCAATTAAAAGCATGTTTGGGGGTGTCCTAATCCTTGGAGGTCCTAATCCTGGGAGGTGTCCTAATCATTGGAGTGTCCTAATCCTGGGGGCATCCTAATCCTGGGGGTCTCAATCTTGGGGCATCTTAATCCTGAGGGTATCCTAATCCTGGGGCATCCTATTCCGGGTGGTGTCCTTCTCCTGAGGGTGTTCTAATCCTGGGGTGTCCTAATCCTGGGGGTGTCCTAATCCTGGGAATGTCCTAATCCTGGAGGTCCTAATCCTGGGGATGTCCTAATCCTGGAGGTCCTAATCCTGGAGCATCCTAATCCTGAGGCTGTCCTAATCCTGGGGGTGTCCTAATCCTGGGGGTGTCCTAATCCTGGAGCATCCTAATCTTGAGGGTGTCCTAATCATGGGGGGTGTCCTTATCCTGGGGGTGTCCTAATCCTGGGGGGTGTCCTTATCCTGGGGGTGTCCTAATCGTGGGAGCGTCCTTATCCTGGGGGTGTCCTAATCCTGGGAGGTTGTCCTTATCCTGGGGCTGTCCTAATCCTGAGGGTGTCCTTATCCTGGGGCGTCCTAATTCCGGGGGTGTCCTAATCCTGGGGGGTGTCCTAATCCTGGGGGTGTCCTAATCCTGGGGGTGTCCTAATCATGGGGGTGTCCTAATCCTGGGGGGTGTCCTTATCAAGGGGCTGTCCTAATTCTGGGGGTGTCCTAATCCCAGGGGTGTCCTAATCCTGGGGGTGTCCTAATCATGGGGGTGTCCTAATCCTGGGGGGTGTCCTTATCAAGGGGCTGTCCTAATTCTGGGGGTGTCCTAATCCTGGGGGGTGTCCTTATCCTGGGGGTGTCCTAATCCTGGGGGTGTCCTAATCCTGGGGGTGTCCTTATCCTGGGGGTGTCCTAATCCTGGGAGGGTGTCCTTATCCTTGGGGGGTGTCCTTATCCTGGGGAGTGTCCTAATCCTTGGGGGTCCTAATCCTGGGAGGTGTCCTAATCCTTGGAGTGTCCTAATTCTGGGGGCATCCTAATCCTGGGGGTCTCAATCTTGGGGCATCTTAATCCTGAGGGTATCCTAATCCTGGGGCATCCTATTCCGGGTGGTTTCCTTCTCCTGAGGGTGTTCTAATCCTGGGGTGTCCTAATCCTGAGGGTGTCCTAATCCTGGGGATGTCCTAATCCCGGAGGTCCTAATCCTGGGGATGTCCTAATCCTGGAGGTCCTAATCCAGGAGCATCCTAATCCTGAGGCTGTCCTAATCCTGGGGGCGTCCTAATCCCAGGGGTGTCTTTATCCCAGGGGTGTCCTAATCCTGGGGGTGTCCTAATCCTGGAGCATCCTAATCCTGAGGGTGTCCTAATCCTGGGGGTGTCCTAATCCTGGGGGGGTATCCTTATCCTGGGGGTGTCCTAATCCTGGGGGGTGTCCTTATCCTGGGGGGGTGTCCTTATCCTGGGGGTGTCCTAATCCTGGGAGCGTCCTTATCCTGGGAGTGTCCTAATCCTGGGAGGGTGTCCTTATCCTGGGGGTGTCCTTATCCTGGGGTGTCCTAATCCCGGGGGTGTTATAATCCTGGGGGTGTCCTAATCCTGGGGGTGTCCTAATCCTAGGGGGTGTCCTTACCAAGGGACTGTCCTAATTCTGGGGGTGTCCTAATCCTGGGGGGTGTCCTTACCAAGGGACTGTCCTAATTCTGGGGGTGTCCTAATCCTGGGGGGTGTCCTTATCCTGGGGGTGTCCTAATCCTGGGAGGGTGTCCTTATCCTGGGGGTGTCCTAATCCTGGGGGTGTCCTAATCCTGGGGGTGTCCTTATCCTGGGGCGTCCTAATCCTGGGGGCGTCCTAATCTTGGGGGGTGTCCTTATCCTGGGGGTGTCCTAATCCTGAGGGGTGTCCTTATCCTGGGGGTGTCCTAATCCTGGGGGGTGTCCTTATCCTGGGGGTGTCCTTATCCTGGGGGTGTCCTAATTCTGGGGGTGTCCTAATCCTGGGGGTGTCCTAATCCTGGGGGTGTCCTTATCCTGGGGGGTGACCTAATCCTGGGGGGTCCTAATCTGGGGGTGTCCTAATCCTGGGGGTGTTCTTATCCTGGGGGTGTCATTATCCTGGGGGGCATCCTAATCCTGCGGTGTCCTAATCCTGGGGGCATCCTAATCCTGGAGGTGTCCTAATCCTGGGGGTGCTCTAATCCTGGGGGTGTCCTAATCCTGGGGGTGTCCTTATCCTGGGGGGCATCCTAATCCTGGGGGGTCCTAATCTGGGGGTGTCCTATTCCTGGGGGTGTCCTTATCCTGGGGGGTGTCCTTATCCTGGGGGGTGTCCTTATCCTGGGGGGCGTCCTAATCCTGGGGGCGTCCTAATCCTGGGGGTGTCCTAATCCTGGGGGTGTCCTTATCCTGGGGGGCGACCTAATCCTGGGGGGTCCTAATCTGGGGGTGTCCTAATCCTGGGGGTGTTCTTATCCTGGGGGGCATCCTAATCCTGGGGTGTCCAAATCCTGGGGGCGTCCTAATCCTGGGGGTGTCCTAATCCTGGGGGTGTCCTTATCCTGGGGGGCGTCCTAATCCTGGGGGGTCCTAATCTGGGGGTGTACTAATCCCGCCTGTGAAGGGACATCTCTGTGTTGTACAGAAAGTTCTGCAGCAGCGCTGACATTTACAAGGGAAAAAGGAAATGAAATTTCCGGCAAATCGCATTTCATTGTCGGCTTCTTTTCCTTAAAACGGAGGTGAACAGAGACCCCTTTATGTCAGAGTTCCCTTTTACACCAGAGTCTGCAGTATCCCCCCTTTCATCATGGTCCATAGGATTTCCCTTTACATCAGAGTTTTCCTTTGCACTGTTAGGGGGAATCCTGCAGACTCTGATGTAAGGGGGGACTCTGTGGAATCTTGTGTGAAAGAAAGAGGGGGCTCAGGTGACTAGAGTTCAGAGTTCCCCTTTCACATCAGAGTCCGCAGAGTTACCCCGTACACCTGGGCCGGATCCAGCCTCACTGATGTGGGGGGTGCAGTAAAAAATGTCAGAGAGGCCGAGGATGGGAGGACAGTGGGGCAGAGTACAGGGGGTCAGCGGGGCAGAGTACAGGAGGTCAGCGGAGCAGAGTACAGGGGGTCAGTGGGGCAGAGTACAGGGGGGTCAGCAGGGCAGAGTACAGGGGGTCAGCAGGGCAGAGTACAGGGGGTCAGTGGGGCAGAGTACAGGGGGTCAGTGGGGCAGAGTACAGGGGGTCAGCGGGGCAGAGTACAGGGGGTCAGCGGGGCAGAGTACAGGGGGTCAGCGGGGCAGAGTACAGGGGGTCAGTGGGGCAGAGTACAGGGGGTCAGTGGGGCAGAGTACAGGGGGTCAGTGGGGCAGAGTACAGGGGGTCAGTAGAGATAAGGACAGGGATCTCCACCGGAGAGGACAAGCCTTACACTGTATGAACTGTGATATAAAGGGGAACTCTGCAGACTCTGATATAAGGGGGAACTCTGTGTTGGGTTATATTATCCTGACCTTCATATAAATGGAGAAATATATTTTTGTCTTTTCTTCTACACATTGCTGATCTCACTCCTTACATGTCTGTAGCTGAAATATTTATATTTTCACCGAAAATTGTCATTTTATGTACTTTTTTGAAGTGTCAGTAAATGTTATGTGTTGTGTCAGTAAATTTCCCCTCACAAGGTTGGCAACACTTCACCACCCCCCCAAACTTCCCAGATCACACCCCCCCAACACAGAGGGTGCCCTGCCAGGAGTGACCCTCACCCAGCAAAGCGCCCTGACCCCATGTTGGTAAGGACAACGCCCCCATCCTCACCACCCTGACCTGGGGGAGGGGGGATTATAGGGATCTGTTTACATCTCCTATATGAACATCGGAGTTATCAGAACGCATGTTCCAGAGTCTGTACTCCCAATCTGATGGATGGGGGGCGGTAAAATCTTCTACAAACTCTCATTTCCCAGCTCCAAACTGAAGCCATCATGATGGAGTCTTCTCCTCTATTTAAAGAGTCGGGGTTCTCCTTTATTCAAATGACTCCACTAGAGTCAGAGTTATATAATTATATGATTACATAGAAGGTGAGGTTGAAAAAAGACACAAGTCCATCAAGTCCAACCTATGTGTGTGATTATATGTCAGTATTACATTATATATCCCTGTATATTGCGGTCATTCAGGTGATTATCTAATGCCGCGTACACACGGTCGGACTTTTCAGCTACAAAAGTCCGACAGCCTGTCCGACAGACTTCCGGCGGACTTTCGGCGGACTTGCGGCGGACTTGCGGCGGACTTTCTAACGAACGGACTTGCCTACACACGACCACACAAAAGTCCGACGGATTCGTACGTGATGACGTACACCAGACTAAAATAAGGAAGTTCATAGCCAGTAGCCAATAGCTGCCCTAGCGTGGGTTTTTGTCCGTCGGACTAGCACACAGACGAGCGGATTTCGGGGTCCGTCGTAGTTACGACGTAAAGATTTGAAGCATGTTTCAAATCTAAAGTACGTCGGATTTGAGGCTAAAAAAGTACGTTGAGAAAAGTCCGGAGAAGCCCACACACGATCGCATTACCAGCCAGCTTTAGTCCGTCAGCGTCCGTTGGACTTTTGTAGAGGAAAAGTACGACCGTGTGTACGCGGCATAATAGTTTCTTGAAGCTATCAATGCTCCCCGCTGAGACCACCGCCTGTGGAAGGGAATTCCACATCCTTGCCGCTCTTACAGTAAAGAACCCTCTACGTAGTTTAAGGTTAAACCTCTTTTCTTCTAATTGTAATGAGTGGCCCTGAGTCTTATTAAACTCTCTTCCTAAGACTGGAGTTTTTTGGGAAGATTATTATGCGGCGTACTCACGAGCGGACTTTACGGCTGACTTTTCGAGTGACTTTCTAACGAACGGACTTGGCTACATACGATCACACAAAAGTCCGACGGATTCGTACGTGATGACGTACACCGGACTAAAACAAGGAAGTTGATAGCCAGTAGCCAATAGCTGCCCTAGCGTGGGTTTTTCGTCCGTCGGACCGGCATACAGACGAGCGGACTTTTCACCCGGACTCGAGTCCGTCGGAAAGATTTGAAACATGTTTCATTTTTAGGTCCGTTGAACTTTTGGGAAAAAAAAGTCCGCTGGAGCCCACACACGATCGAAATGTCCGACGGACTCCGGTCCTCCAGACTAAGTCTGCTGTAAAGTCCGCTCGTGTGTCCGCGGCATTAGAGTTATTATAAGGGGTTTGATTGGTGACAACAGTTTGCTCGGTGCTTTATGGGTGGACAGTGCAGTCACCATACAATTCAATACAAGGAGATCTTTCTGCTGGTTCCCCTGATTGTTATAAGGGAGCCAGTTGGTTGTCCATCCCCCGTCTATAAGAAGTATTGGTTTAGGGGGGCGTGGCTACCGTGCAGCTGAATGGACGTGTAATCCTACAGCTCCACTGCAGCTCAAGGAACCGAAGCTTTGGGGAAGACACCGTGACCCTGCTCAACACCAAAACCAGCCTAAAAGCTCTGCCGACACCCTGAGATGACTCGCAAGAAAAAGGATAATACACAGCTGAAGAAATTACCGAACTTCTTTCAACTGAAAGACCGCGATCCTCTCCAAGATGGCGCCGGCGTGATGAGGGATCCCCCTTCCCCCACAGGCAGCTCGCGGTCTGCGATGTCCAGCCCGGGGTCACAAGCACAGCTCTCCCGGAGCCTCCTATGTCCCGCAGCCCAGCGAAGTCTAAACCTCGTCTGGCAGAGGACACCCAGCAAGGGAACATGAACCCGGACTCTATGGAGGACACGAGGGAGCTGGTGGACCCGTTCACAGCATTCCCAACAACGGGTGAGCCTGTATCTGACACCACACTAAAGGACATGCTTGTCTCCCTTCGAGGCTCCATGCACACAGACATGAGGCAGTGTGTACACAATTTCAAATCTGAACTAGGAGCTTTAGGGGGAAGAGTTAATCACATAGAGGATAAAATGGGGGACTTTGCAGCATCCCACAACACCCTGATTGATGCCCATAACGACCAGTCTGAAGAGATCACATGGCTTAGGTCAAAGGTCGCCGACCTTGAAGACAGGTCAAGAAGGAACAACATTAAGATTAGGGGGGTCCCTGAAACTGTTCTTCCCCCACAACTCCAGCAATTTGCCCAAGATCTAATCAAAACCTTCTTACCCACCATTCCAGAGAATGAAATCTACATCGGTCGCATCCACAGACTCCCAAAACCATCACATCTCCCAGATAACATACCCAGAGATGTGCTGAGTACATTTTTATCAAACTAAGGAACAACTTATGTCTGCGTTCCGCAAAAACCAACAACCCCCAGAAAGATTTGCACATATCCAACTATTTGCAGATCTCTCACAATTCACCATGCAAAAACGAAAAGCCTTATTGCCGGTGACCAAAGCCCTCCGTAATCACGATATACCATATCGGTGGGGATACCCCGTTAATTTAACAGTTACCCACAATGGTAACACCACAGTAGTCACAGATGTGGAAGAGGGGCTCCAGCTACTCCGATCATTGGATATACTACCAGATCACTCCTCAGCCGACCCCTCACCCCCCCGCAAAACACAACACTCAGTACAACTGGCAAACGGTGTCTAGAAAGAGCAGCACCAAACGAAACAACACAAAAGCACCCAAATATAAAACCTAAACCTACTTCACCACATCAAGGTTCCTGATAAAGTCTGGAGTATGTACCTAAGCTTTCTCCCCCCCTGAGATATGGGCAGATATGTTTTGCCCTCAGGTGCAAGTTTGACTTCAATATCATACTGCAATACTTGTTCTTTTTTACAATTAACATTTATTTTTTCCCCTACTTTGACCTGTCTCTCCCTCTATTGGTCTGACCTCCGAGTGAACATCCTCACTACTATGGATCCATGCAACCCAAGTCATCTCAACAACCGCCGACTCTTCAAAACAAGAAGGACTATTCTACTGGGACTAAGGTATTGTACACACCTACCCTTATACTACATAAATGGCGCTTAAAATAGTCTCATTCAATGTAAATGGCCTCAACCACCCGGCCAAAAGAGCCTCGGTTTGGAAAGAAGCAATAAAACTCCTAGCAGACGTCTTATGTCTCCAAGAGACACACTTTGTAACTGGCAACACCCCATACTTCCAACACAAGAAATTTCCCCATATGTTCTTTGCTTCAGCTCCCTCAAAACAAAAAGGGGTCCTTATCGCCATCAGAGACTCTGTGGCCTTCAACCTATTAGAAACGTATGTAGATCCATCCGGAAGATATCTTATACTCTTTGGAGAACCTAATAACAAACCCTATACCATTGCTAATCTATATGCTCCGAACTCCCACCAACTCCGTTTCTTTAGGAGACTCTACCGAAAAATCTCTACTATCCAAAAAGGATCTCTAGTTATTTGTGGAGACCACAACATATCACCTGACTACTCTTTGGATACTACCTCCAAGGCCAAACGACCTCCTCTTTCACTTCAACCCTTGCTACACTCAGAAAACATATATGACGTATGGCGATGCCAACATGCGAACGAAAAGGACTATTCCTTTCATTCCGCTAGGCATAATTCATATTCCAGAAAAGACTTGATTATGGTAGATAAAATATTACTACAAGCTGTGTCCTCCTCCACCATACATGACATAAGATGGTCTGACCATGCCCCTGTGTCTATCACTGTGGTGGAGGGGCACACTCCAAGTCCAGTGTATATCTGGAGAGCTAACACAAGTATCCTTCAAATGCCATGGCATGTTAGGAATATAAATAAGAATTTATCTGAATTTTTTGATGTAAATACTAGGGATGAGCCGAACACCCCCCGGTTCGGTTCGCACCAGAACCCGCGAACGGACCGCAAGTTCGCACGAACGTTAGAACCCCATTGACGTCTATGGGACTCGAACGTTCGAAATCAAAAGTGCTCATTTTAAAGGCTAATTTGCATGGTATTGTCCTAAAAAGGGTGTGGGGACCCGGGTCCTACCCCAGGGGACATGTATCAATGCAAAAAAAACTTTTAAAAACGGCCGTTTTTTCGGGAGCAGTGATTTTAATGATGCTTAAAGTAAAAAAAAAAAAAGTGAAATATTCCTTTAAATATCGTACCTGGGGGGTGTCTATAGTATGCCTGTAAAGTGACGCGTGTTTCCCATGTTTAGAACAGTCCCTGCACCAAATGTCATTTTTAAAGGAAAAAATCTCATTTAAAACTGCTTGCGGGTTTAATGTCATGTCGGGTCCTGGCAATATGGATGAAAATCAGTGAGACAAACGGTGGATCAAGGAGGGTTGCCATTACCAGGCCCTTTGGGTCTTGTATGGATATTAAGGGGAACCCCACACCCAAATTAAAATAAGGAAAGGTGTGGGGCCACCAGGCCCTATATACTCTGAACAGCAGTATACAGGCGGTGCAAACAAGACAGGGACTGTAGGTTTGTTGTTAAGTAGAATCTGTTTGTAATTTTGAACATTTTTAACTTGTTTAGCTCCAGCCAAAAAATCTTTTCTAAGCTTTTTGGAAAACATAGGGAAGGGTTATCACCCCTGTGACATTTGTTTTGCGTCTTTCCTCCTCTTCAGAAGATTTCACCTCACTTTTTTGTCCCAATGAAAAATGTTTTTTGAAAATTTGGGTTTTTTTGTGGAACAAGGATTGGAAAGCATCAGTGGAAAGGAGAAATGTTTTTCCCATATTAACTCTTACAGGAGAGAATTTCCCTTCCTAGGGGTAGATTTCATCTCACTTCCTGTTGTCTCCTTCCGTTTGCAAGTAGGAGTCGTTTGTAAGTTAGATGTTTGAAAGTAGGGTCCTGCCCTATATACTCAGCAGAAATTTGGGCCTTAGGTGTTGCTGTGGCCACAACACTGTAAGCCCTCACAGGGCCCTGCTGTGAAATATTAGATCAAGAATTGTAATTACATGCCCCTGTTGAACAGGAGCTGAAAAATTAGGCCTTAGGCGCTGGTGCCACAACACTGCAACCCCTCACAGACACTCTAGTTGGAACGCAGGAACGAGCCCTGCTGCAAAGTATTGCATCAAAAATTGTAATTACACGCCCCTGTTAGACAGGGGCAGAAAAATTGGGCCTTAGGCACTGGTGCTGGTGCCACAACACTGCAACCCCTCACAGACACTCTAGTTGGAATGCAGGAACGAGCCCTGCTGCAAAGTATTACATCAAAAATTGTAATTACACGCCCCTGTTAAACAGGGGCTGAAAAATTGTGCCTTAGGCACTGGTGGTGGCGCCCAGAACCAAAAATGTTCTTACAAGCTATCAGCGTGATGATTGAGGAGGAAGAGGATAATTACTCAGGGATAGTCACTCAGCATCAGCATAGGCAGTCTTTGAAGGGATCTGAGATTTCAAAAAAAATTATTCGGTTACATCTGCATCAGGTGCTTGGTAGCTGGTGGTGATCCAAGACTGATTCATTTTTATGAAGGTCAGCCGATCGACCGAGTCGGTGGACAGACGCACCCTGTGATCGGTTACCACGCCTCCAGCAGCACTGAATGTGCGTTCCGAAAGAACGCTGGATGCAGGACAGGCCAGTAGCTCAATTGCATACTGTGCAAGCTCTGGCCAGTGATCCATCCTCAAGACCCAGTAACCCAGAGGATTTTCGGTGGGAAAGGTGTCCAAGTCTGATCTTGCCCCTAGGTATTCCTGCACCATGTAAAACAGACGCTGGCGATGGTTGCTGGAACCGATCATACCTTGGGGCTGCGGACCAAAAAATTGTCTGAACGCATCGGTCAGACGGCCACCTTCTCCACCGCTCCTTCTTTGACTGACCGAAGCCTCAGCAACACGTTGTCCAGAAACAGGAGTTTGTAACCTCCCAGTCTCTGGGAACGCGTTGCACAGACCTTTCTGCAAGGCCTCCCGAAGATGTTTCATCCTCTGCTCCCTCTGCGATGGCAAGATAAGGTCCGCAACCTTACCCTTGTAACGTGGATCAAGGAGGGTTGCCAGCCAGTATTGGTCCTTCTCCTTGATACCACGAATACGAGGATCCTTACGCAGGCTTTGCAGGATCAGGGAGGCCATGCAGCGTAGGTTTGCTGAGGCATTCGGTCCGGAGTCCTCTGGGTCACTAAGGACAACAACGTCCGCAGCCACCTCCTCCCAGCCACGTACAAGTCCATGTGTTCCTTGGGACTGATCCCTTAAAGACTGCTGCTGATGCTGAGTGCCAGGCTCCACCTCCATACTGACACAATCTTCCTCCTCCTCCTCCTCGTCCTCTTCCTGTGTGATCGGCGGGCACGCAGGAACACTGTCTGGATAAAGGGGGCCTTGAGAGCTAAGGAAGTCCTCCTCTTCCTGCCTCTGTTCTGCCTCAAGTGCCCTGTCCATTATTCCACGCAGCGTGTGCTCCAACAGGTGGACAAGGGGGACAGTGTCACTGATGCATGCACTGTCAGTGCTCACCATCCTCGTGGCCTCCTCGAATGGTGACAGGACAGTGCATGCATCCCTGATCATGGCCCACTGGCGTGGGGAAAAAAAACCAAGCTCCCCTGACCCTGTCCTGGTGCCATAGTCGCACAGGTACTCATTGATGGCCCTCTGCTGCGTGTGCAGCCGCTGCAGCATGGCCAACGTTGAGTTCCACCTGGTGGGCATGTCACAGATTAGGCGGTTCTTGGGCAGGTTAAACTCCTTTTGGAGGTCCGTCAGCCGAGCACTGGCATTATATGACCGGCGGAAATGCACACAGACTTTCCTGGCCTGCCTCAGGACATCCTGTAAGCCCGGGTACCTGCCCAAGAACCGCTGCACCACCAAGTTAAGGACGTGAGCCAAACAGGGCACATGGGTCATTTGTCCCTGTCGGAGGGCAGAGAGGAGGTTGGTGCCATTGTCGCAAACCACCATTCCTGCCTTAAGTTGGCGTGGCGTCAACCACCTCTGAACCTGCCCCTGCAGAGCTGACAGAACCTCTGCCCCAGTGTGGCTCCTGTCCCCCAAGCACACCAGCTCAAGCACCGCATGGCATCTTTTGGCCTGCGTACTTGCGTAGCCCCTTGAACGCCTACGGAGCACCGCTGGTTCCGAGGAAGAGGCCATGGAGGAAGAAGAAGAGGAGGGGGTGGAGGAGAGAGGTGTGTCACAATCAGCATTTTGGAGGCGTGGTGGCGAAACAACCTCCAACACTACTGCACCTTGTCCTGCATCCTTTCCAGCTGCCAGCAGAGTCACCCAATGCGCCGTGAAACTTAGGTAACGTCCCTGTCCATGCCTGCTGGACCATGAGTCAGCGGTAATATGCACCTTACCGCTGACCGCCCTGTCCAGCGAGGCATGGACATTGCCTTCCACATGCCGGTAGAGAGCCGGAATCGCCTTCCGTGAGAAAAAGTGGCGTTTGGGTACCTGCCACTGAGGAACCGCACATTCCACAAACTCACGGAAGGGGGCAGAGTCTACCAACTGAAAAGGCAGCAGTTGAAGTGCTAGCAATTTTGCCAAGCTAGCATTCAACCGCTGGGCATGTGGATGGCTGGGAGCAAACTTCTTTCGGCGGTGCAGCAGCTGGGGCAGGGAAATTTGCCTGGTACAATCTGACGTCGGTGTACCAAAAGCAGATTGCCCACAAGTACTTGGCTGTGACACACCTAATTCTACACCTTCATTCCTCTCACTGCAGGTCTCAGAGAGGACTGAAGGTCTAGTGGGGTTGGAAATCTCAGCTGATGAGGAGCAAGGAGAGATCCTCTTTGTTCTTTGGTGTGGGTCTTTTAGATACGCTTGCCAACGAACTGCATGGCAGGTCAACATATGTCTAGTCAAGCATGTGGTACCCAAGCGGGAGATGTTTTGGCCACGCGAGATACGCTTGAGACATATGTTGCAAATAGCAGCGGTGCGATCTGATGCACTCATCTCAAAAAAGGCCCACACCAAAGAACTTTTTGAATAACGCGCAGAGACTGCAGCGCCCTGCACATGTGGAGCTTTGGGGTGTGATGCAGTCAATGTGCTGCCCTTAGGCTGGCCCCTGGAGGGCATCCTGCCTAGTTGGTGATGTGCCACCTCCTCCTCCTCCTCCTCCTCTCTCCTATCAGGCACCCACGTTGAGTCAGTGACCTCATCATCCCCTCCCTCCTCATCACTGGAGCAAACCTGGCAGTATGCTGCAGCAGGGGGAGCATGACTGCCAGATTGCTGTCCTTCTTGGGCACCCCCTCTGTCCGTGCTCATGTTACTGCCTTCATCGAGCTCAGTATCATCATCAGAGCCTTCCAAACGCTGGGCATCCTCCTGGAGCATGTACCCAACACTGTGGTCAAACAGTTCGAGGGAATCCTCATGAGGACATGGTGGAGCTAGGGAAGGAGTCACTGATCACATTGAGCCGAGGGAAGAGGCCGCTGCTTTGCCAGACAAAGCACCCTGGGCATGGGTGAGAGAGGATGAGGAGGATGAGGACGGCTTGGTCATCCACTCGACCAAGTCTTCCGCATGTTGCGGCTCAACACGGCCAGCTGCCGAAAAAAAGGCCAAGCGTGTCCCATGGCCACGTGCTGATGAGGATGCACCGTCTCCACGACCAGCACTAGACACAGAGCCTGCTTGCCCTCTCTTATTGGCTTGTGACTGTCTGCCTCTCCTTCTTGGCCTTCCAGACATACTAATGGCCTGTAGCTGCACTAAGCTGGGATAGAACACCTGTAATTTTCTTCAGGTAGCTTTATATACTGTAACCAGACAAGCCTGCCTGTCAGTAGGAAGATAACAGGAACGGATCTAGCTGAACACTGTGAGCAGGACGCACTGCACTGAATGTAAATAGCAGGAACGGATCTAGCTGAACACTGTGAGCAGGACGCACTGCACTGAATGTAAATAGCAGGAACGGATCTAGCTGAACACTGTGAGCAGGACGTACTGCACTAAATGTATATAGCAGGAACGGATCTAGCTGAACACTGTGAGCAGGACGCACTGCACTGAATGTAAATAGCAGGAACGGATCTAGCTGAACACTGTGAGCAGGACGCACTGCACTGAATGTAAATAGCAGGAACGGATCTAGCTGAACACTGTGAGCAGGACGCACTGCACTGAATGTAAATAGCAGGAACGGATCTAGCTGAACACTGTGAGCAGGACGCACTGCACTGAATGTAAATAGCAGGAACGGATCTAGCTGAACACTGTGAGCAGGACGCACTGCACTGAATGTAAATAGCAGGAACGGATCTAGCTGAACACTGTGAGCAGGACACACTGCACTAAATAGTCTAGATAGAAGATAACAGGAACGGATCTAGCTAAACTGAATACAGTGTATATATATATATGCAACACCTGGGATGCATATATATACACAATACACTGTAAGTGCAGCTAACTGACTGACTGTTCTGCCTAATCTATCTAACTCAAATCAAATGACACTGTCTCTCTCTCTCTCTATCTCTCAGCACACCGGAACACACACTACACAGGGCCGCCGTGCAGGCGGCCTTATATAGTGTGGGGCGTGTACTAAATCCCCTGAGCCATAATTGGCCAAAGCCACCCTGGCTTTGGCCAATTACAGCTCTCTCTACTGACGGCGCTGTGATTGGCCAAGCATGCGGGTCATAGTGCATGCTTGGCCAATCATCAGCCAGCAATGCACTGCGATGCCGCAGTGAATTATGGGCCGTGACGCGCCACACGAATTTGGCGCGAACGGCCCATATCGTTCGCAATTCGGCGAACGACCGAACAGCCGATGTTCGAGTCGAACATGGGTTCGACTCGAACACGAAGCTCATCCCTAGTAAATACCAATTCTGTATCTGACCCGGCGTTGCTGTGGTGCGCTCATAAAGCCTTTGTTAGGGGGTTGATGCTTCAGATCTGTGCAAGGGAGAAGAGGCAGAGGACACAAAAACTGAACTTACTAATTAATGATATCAAAACCCTGGAGACATTGAATAAACAAAACCCCAACTCTCATAATGCCCAAAAACTATCCCAACTTCGTTCTGATCTTAGACTCCTTCTAATTGAAAGATATGACAAACATATACAATATCTTAAATTGTCCCACTACTCCTCAGGCAATCGTGCAGGCAAATTTCTAGCCCAGAGGCTTAAAACAGCCAGGACCAAATCTAAAATTCCTTTTCTGATACACCCTATCGGTAAACACAAAATATACAACCCTAAAGAAATAGCAGACTCGTTTGCTGAATACTACTCAACGCTATATAACTTGAAAAAAGACCCTGATCCACCACAACCCACAGAGGAGAACATCCAGGCTTTCCTGTCACAAATCAATCTTCCTTCTCTCTCCCAAACACAACTCGAGGCCTTTAATGCCCCTATAACGGAGTCTGAGATCCAGGAAGGGATACGCTCACTTCCTTTGGGTAATGCCGCGTACACACAGTCGGACTTTCTATCCTACTTGGTCCGGCACACTTTCCGACGGACCTTGTCCGCCAGGTGCGCCGGACTTTAAAACGGACGGACTTGCCCACACACGACCGGACTTTCCGGCGGGCTAAGTCCGCCCGTCTTTCCGACGGACTTTCGCCGGAGTTACGGCGGACTTTCAGAATGAACGGACTTGCCCACACACGGACAAGTCCGTTCATTTTGAACGTGACTCAGGTGCGGCGGGACTAGAAAAGGATGTCAATCTTGCCGCTTTTATCGGCGAGATTGACACCTTGCGAGCCCCGTCGCGGGGCATACCAGGCCCTTAGGTCTGGTATGGATTATAAAGGGAACCCCCTACGCCGAAAAAACGGCGTGGGGTCCCCCCTAAAATCCATACCAGACCCCGATCCGAGCACGCAGCCTGGCCGGTCAGGAAAGGGGGTGGGGACGAGCGAGCGCCCCCCCCCTCCTAAACCGTACCAGGCCACATGCCCTCAACATGGGGGGGTGGGTGCTTTGGGGGAGGGGGGCCGCCCTGCGGGCCCCCCCCCACCCCAAAGCACCTTGTCCCCATGTTGATGAGGACAAGGGCCTCTTCCCGACAACCCTGGCCGTTGGTTGTCGGGGTCTGCGGGCAGGGGCTTATCGGAATCTGGGAGCCCCCTTTCATAAGGGGACCCCCAGATCCCGGCCCCCCACCCTATGTGAATGAGTATGGGGTACATGGTACCCCTACCCATTCACCTAGGGAAAAAGTGTAAGTAATAAAACACACTACACAGGTTTTTAAAATATTTTATTAAACAGCTCCGGGGGGGGGGGGATCTTCCTCTGGCTTCGGGGGGTCTTCTTCCAGCTTCGGGGGTCCCTCCGCTTCATCTTCTCCCAGCGTCCGGTTGGTTCTTCTCCCGGTGTTCCAGTTCTTCGGCCGGCTCCTCTGCTGTCTTCAGGTAGCTCTCTTGCCAGCAGAGGTCCGGACTCCTGGGCTTCTGGGCTTCTTCTCTTCTCTTCTCCAGATGTTGACACGACGCTCTCTCCGGCTGGACTGCTCTCCGAGGGCTGCGTTGTGACTTATATAGGCGGAGACCCCGCCCCCTTTTGATGTCACAGTCCCTGGGCATGCTGGGACTGTGACGTTTTAGGGGGCGTGGTCAACATCACCCAGTGACCACGCCCCCTAAAACGTCACAGTCCCAGCATGCCCAGGGACTGTGACATCAAAAGGGGGCGGGGTCTCCGCCTATATAAGTCACAACGCAGCCCTCGGAGAGCAGTCCAGCCGGAGAGAGCGTCGTGTCAACATCTGGAGAAGAGAAGAGAAGAAGCCCAGAAGCCCAGAAGCCCAGAAGCCCAGGAGTCCGGACCTCTGCTGGCAAGAGAGCTACCTGAAGACAGCAGAGGAGCCGGCCGAAGAACTGGAACACCGGGAGAAGAACCAACCGGACGCTGGGAGAAGATGAAGCGGAGGGACCCCCGAAGCCGGAAGAAGACCCCCCGAAGCCAGAGGAAGATCCCCCCCCCCGGAGCTGTTTAATAAAATATTTTAAAAACCTGTGTAGTGTGTTTTATTACTTACACTTTTTCCCTAGGTGAATGGGTAGGGGTACCATTTACCCCATACTCATTCACATAGGGTGGGGGGCCGGGATCTGGGGGCCCCCTTATTAAAGGGGGCTCCCAGATTCCGATAAGCCCCTGCCCGCAGACCCCGACAACCAACGGCCAGGGTTGTCGGGAAGAGGCCCTTGTCCTCATCAACATGGGGACAAGGTGCTTTGGGGTGGGGGGGGCCCACAGGGCGGCCCCCCTCCCCCAAAGCACCCACCCCCCCATGTTGAGGGCATGTGGCCTGGTACGGTTTAGGAGGGGGGGGGCGCTCGCTCGTCCCCACCCCCTTTCCTGACCGGCCAGGCTGCGTGCTCGGATCGGGGTCTGGTATGGATGTTAGGGGGGACCCCACGCCGTTTTTTCGGCGTAGGGGGTTCCCTTTATAATCCATACCAGACCTAAGGGCCTGGTATGCCCCGCGCTCGCCGCAATAGGAAAATTTGTTTTTCCTATTGCAGCGAGCGCGAGATGCAATACCCTGCCCTCGTGTCGTATCTGGTCCGTCGGACCAGCATACACACGAGCGGGCTTTCCGTCGGACCAGCACACACACGAGCGGACTTTCCGCCCGAAACTGAGTCCGACGGAAAGATTTAAAACTTTCTTCAAATCTAGGTCCGGCGGGCTTTTGGGAAAAAGTCCGCCGGAAAAGTCCGCCGGCGCCCACACACGGGCGGATTGTCCGGCACACTCTGGTCCGCCGGACCAAGTATGCCGGAAAGTCCGACCGTGTGTACGCGGCATAAGTCTCCAGGTCTGGATGGCCTGCCAAATGGGTATTACAAGACGTTCCAATCCACACTAACTCCAACCTTACAGGCGGTATACTCTGCTGCGGTGTCCTCTGCCTCGTTTCCCCCAGAAATGCTTAAAGCATATGTGGTAACTATCCCAAAACCCGGTAAAGAGCCCACCTCTCCGGCCAACTTCAGACCAATATCACTACTCAACACCGATGTTAAGCTTTATGCAAAAATATTAGCCCAGAGATTACTTCCCATCCTCCCTTCCCTTATAAAACCCGACCAATCTGGTTTCACGGTGGGAAGACAAACGTCCGATGCTACAAGAAGGGTCATTAATATTATGCAATACGCTCGATCCTGACGGATGTCTTCTCTGCTCCTCTCTTTGGATGCGGAGAAGGCGTTCGACAGGATACATTGGGGCTACATGAGCCATACACTACAAAAATGTGGATTTTCTGGCCCCATCCTATCTGCTGTACTGGCCTTGTACTCTTCCCCCTGCGCACAAGTTTTCACTTTTAATTTACTATCTGATACCTTTACCATATCAAATGGGACTAGGCAGGGCTGCCCTCTTTCTCCCTCAATCTTCAATCTACTTATTGAACCCCTTGCAGAAAGAATTGGAACGCATGCGGATATCTCAGGCTTCTCCATACAAGGACAATCACATAACATAAACTTGTTTGCAGACGATATTATTTTATTCCTCTCCTCACCCAACATATCATTAAGACACGCACACAACACCCTAAATGAGTTTAGCAGAATCTCATATTACAAAGTTAATTTTACGAAATCACTCATACTGGATTTAGGAATAACTCCCTCCTTAAAATCCCAACTACATGCATCCTTTCCCTATACATGGAGCAAAACGAGTATTACCTACCTAGGCCTCACACTGACCAAAAACTCACATAACCTAGCGGAAGCCAACTACTCATCCTTAATTACTAAACTCACCAAAGAAACAAACAGACTGGCCAATATAGAACTAACTTGGAAAGGTCGTCTTGCCTCATTTAGAATGTTGATTCTACCCCAAATACTTTACATATTTCGAACGTTAGCAGTCCCAATACACAACACACATATCAGAGCCTTAAACGCCTTACTTACTAGATATATTTGGCAATCTAAAAGACCAAGATGCTCTAAAGCCCTTCTGGTCAAACACAGAATGGCTGGTGGTACGGGATTGGTGGACATTAGGGACTATTATCGAGCAGCTGCTCTTACACAACTTAAAGAGTGGTTCCACCCGTCACTTGATACCTTGTGGTGTGGTATCGAACGAACTCTAATGCCGCGTACACACGGTCGGACTTTTCAGCTACAAAAGTCCAACGGACGCTGACGGACTAAAGCTGGCTGGTAATCCGATCGTGTGTGGGCTTCTTCGGACTTTCAACGTACTTTTTTAGCCTCAAATCCGACGTACTTTAGATTTGAAACATGCTTTAAATCTTTACGTCGTAACTACGACGGACCCCGAAGTCCGCTCGTCTGTATGCTAGTCCTACGGACAAAAAAACGACGCATGCTCATAAGCAAAAACTAAACGGAAGCACTCGGTCTAGTAAAACTAGTGTTCGTATTGTAGGTAGCACATTCATCACGCTGCAAAATCTGTGATCGTTGAATGCAGCGCATTTTATTTCTTCTTTACGAATGCTCTAAAGAACGAAGGTGTTTTGCTGTTCATAATCAGAGTTCTCCCAAACTGATTTCTGAATTCTTTTTCTCTTTGATCTCATGAATGATATAGTATGCTTTTTATAAACAATGTTTCCATACTAATAATACTTTTTCCCTTATTTTTTTTTTTTTTTTAGGTTTGTAAAGTTACCACAAAGAACCCATTATTCTTTTTTTTTTTTTCTAGTGATTATTTTTTAGTTTTTAGATAAAGTTAACCCAAAGCACCGTTTTTGTTTATGTATATTTTTTTATTTTCAAGACTTACCACTTGAACATTATTAACATTAGTAATGTATTTTTGGTGTGTTTTTTTAAAACTCAATGAGATTGTTGTCCCTTGTTAATTTAACATTGTGTGTAAAATCAATGATTTAAAAGAAAACACATAAAGTCTTTTGCTAAACTCAAAAAAGATCCATTTATTCATGGTCAAAATAAAATAAAGAGGAAGTCAACGCTGGAAAAAGTCGGTGTACAAGAAAATTGGGATCTTGAGGAGTCCATATAAGAGGGAGCACAATCTGGTCCAAGAATCCCAGAGATCAACAGCACCAGCAGATGATATAGATGTCCCCAGACTGTGGTACTACAACAGCCTGCGTCTTCTGTCAGACCAGACTGAACCCAGGTCATCACTTTCTTCTCTTCCCTGCAGCCTTTCCTCCACGCTGCCCTGCAGCCTTCCCTGCAGCCTTCCCTGTAGCCTTCTTTTGAGGCTGTGACTCTGGTGTTTCAGTTGTGGCAGGAGGAGGAGGAGGAGGAGGAGGAGGAGGGGGGG